>KB671058.1:274745-304363 GCA_000349105.1 Anopheles epiroticus | reverse complement strand
TGGACCAGGTATCGAGCATCCTCTTCTTGTTTCGCTCTACAACAGGATGGACCAGGTATCGAGCATCCTCTTCTTGTTTCGCTCTATTCCAAACTAACGCTTTCACTATCCCGTCCCGGGAGGATGATGGGAAAGAGGTTGAGTTATAAGTGGATTAAATCCCAGACACCAACCGGTGAAAGACCCGAAACTGGATCGTATCCTTTTTCACTATGAGTTGACGCCGATGCTCATCCGTCACGAACCGTATTAGTGTGTACGATGGCGCACAATCCGCTTACAGTTCTGTCTATCTGCACTTCACGCAAGCCGGTCACGTTGGCGGCTGATGGCAATACAATGCCTGAAAGCAACGCTTCGCTAAGTTCCAGCTGTCACATAGCTTCCGCTTGGGAGATCAAGCACAAGCACGGCGGCCTACTAGATTGCGCTACCACTTGATAATATGATGCTGGTATTGCGAGATAGCGTAACATCTGCATCCGCATTCTGACTAGCATGGTGATGTAGATCCTGTGAATAAATCTTAACCCAAGAATCATAACCTCCAAGCGTTAATGAAGGAATTCAAGATAGTTTTCTAATTCATTTTAATTGTTTTATTGGCATTTGAAAACGATGTGCTCTTGTAGGTAATTTTGCGCCTCTCCCTCATCCTGGCGCTATGCCCTTTTCCCTTCTTTTCAATCCTTCACTTGGCTGTTCGGTCCACGGTGCCTCTTCCAGGATACAGTCTGATTGAACCGCTTGCCGAACTGCTGGCGACGCTTGGCACGTCCAGTTTTGGGTTTGCGCTTTTCCTTCTTTTCCACCTTCGGCGTTTGGCCCTTAACTTTGCCGGCACGGGCCAACGAACCATGCACCTTGCCGCCGGGAACGGGAACGGTGACATCCAGCCACGCGAAGGGTGGAAGCAGATCCAGGCGCATTGTTTCCGGGACGAATATTCCATCATGCCAGAAACGGAAGGACTCCTGGGAGGACGTTATCTTCGCTAATTGCTCCTTCACAAATTTCACGGTGTCGCCGGGTTTGTAACTGACGATGAGTGTGAATTCTTCCAGTTCCACGAGAACCTGCATCTTGAAGATTATAATTTCGTCGGAGGAAGGACACGTTCAACGCTGTGCTGTGCTTGTGCTAATGTGAAACAGAGAAGTGAGGTTAGTTTAGTCACGTTTCGTCGGCGTGGGCTTGACACATTGACAGTAGCGTTTTCACAAAAAAAACGCAATTCGCGAATGACAATTGTCAACAAAAATATGTCAACATTTCAGCCTTGAAGAGCGTGTACGAAGTGTGCAGGAAGTGTTAGCTCTTTTCGTGTGTCCAGAAACAAAAAAATGCACTAGACCTTAAGATAAGTGGATTATATCACCCGGCCCATCCGATTGGGCTTTCCCTAACGAGGTGTTCATCGTTTCCCCTGCAGAAATGCATCTCCGGGTGGAGAAAGGGACCGTTCCTAGGATCTTTTGTGTTGTATGCGCTTGGTTGTGGCTAAACGGGCGGGGTGAGAGAACAATCGAATTGGTCAACGAGATGCTCAGCGGAGTTTGCTGTCGGTTTGGTCATTGAAGTTTATCGTTGTTCTCTGCCCTTGGGTCACGTACTCACCATGTTGGTGGCTGCACTCTCATCCCGGTGGCAGTTAAACAACCGAAAAAGAACCCAACGCGTACTGCATTCACCGATGTTGATAGGTGTGAAACCGAACCCGAACCCACGGGTCAGATTTTGATGAAGCAGGATGATAAAATTTACCTCCCCTTTGTATACAGATTGCCATCAGACGAAAGCCGCTTGATTTTATGGGTGACAATTTCGAAAGCAGAGCGAAGGAGAGAAATATACCAACTAATTGTAACAACACATCGGAAAACACTCGAAAAGAGATTGAAACCGAAGGAGATGAAGAGGAGAGGAATAAGGTGTGACAAGAACAAAGGCGACACAAAAACGCACTACACTTCAGCATTTGCGCCATCGAGAACGAGGATTAATTTCTCCGCATTTGTTGTACGGCGTTAGGAACGTGCCCCATACCCCGGGGTCCTATTTCCCTTGCCTTAATCCGATGAAGCTCGGCTATTGAGCTACCCGCTGGTTGGCTGTCCTGTGCCTGCGATTCATTGAAATGCAGGAACTGTTGTCACTGAAGGAGTGTTTAACAGATCCGGGCCATCAGGGGGTTCGATTGCTCTGTGTGCATACTTGATCAGAGTTTGCTGCCCAGGAAAAGGTTAACGGTTGTCACCGAGCGTCATGCGTGAGCAAACAAACGTCGCGCATGTCAGCTGTTGCTTGCACTCAGAATCGTTGGAACATGAGCTCAGGCGTAACAACGAAGCGCTGGAAGAAAAGTACACCAACGGAAGGCTCTATCCTCAAGACTGTTCGAGAGTTTTAATGAGACACGTTAAAAATCAATAATCGCTTGTTGACGATTCAAACGTCGCCACTTCAACGTTCAACGTGCTTTACTATTGGTAAAATTATTCCGCTTAAGATTAGGCATCTACTACATCTACGATCTAGATGATGGTGTTGAATGACGCAAATCCGTTACTCGAGACCAGCACGATCACGATCACTGGCAGCATTTTGAAGCAGACTGTTTGCGTTGTTGTCGTGGTTAGGGTTTATAGAGGCTTTGGCTTTTTGGAAAGTTCTTTCGCCTCTTAACACTGCGTTCTCATCTTACAGTGGCAAAGCAGTTGTCACATTTTCGATCATATTTATCCATTTACACGCTGCTGGGGAGATTTCTGAAGAGTTGGTAGCTCTGTTTTGTATCTCACGATTAATTGCTGTGGTTCCACTTGACACATGATCACATACCAGCGTGCCTAATTCATTATGGAAACGCTTATTTTGTGCAGTCCAACATAGCCCAGCGTGTTTATGGTGCAGCATAAAACTCAAGAGCAGAGGCGCAGCTAATTTGCTGTACCAACAGGTCAAAGACTAGAGCTCGAAACAAGAGCGGGAATTTTAAATTTGGGAACGGGATTGGTGCCTGAAGTACCGTGTCGGCAACAAAATGATGAGTATTTTATGCATATGGTCGGTGGTACACACTTTACCTTCACGTTCTAATAATATGATTTCCCGTAGTAATGTAACCCTCAACAAACCACCGCACCAGTCCTGGTCAGACCATTCGTTTCGGCCTGTTAGGTTCTGTGACATCTTTACTGACGCGTAAACAATCCGTGAGCAAAAGAAAAAAGAAGCATGGAATGGAAAAGGAAATGAAGTCCTGCCGGTGGAGGACATTCGATAGGAAGTGTCGGTCGGTGGAAGGTGACAGTGACAAATAATGTTAATTTGCTGTACTTCAGCTTTTTTTTCGGGGTGTGTTGAACCCACAGGATCGTATCAGAAGAATTTTCCTAACTGCTGCTGTTACTGGTTAAATTCACTCCTCTGTCCTTAAGCCACGTGCTCTCTTTGCAGCAACCGTGCACTGGTAACCACGTGGTGGAACGCATGAAACACGATCGGTTGCTAGCGGCAGTATGTCTGTCAACTGTTTGGAGGTATCATTTCCTTTACACTAATTTCCTATTCATAACTGCCGTCCCGGATGGTGAAGGTAGACATGTGGACAGCAGCAAATTATCGAAGGGAGCTGTGTGTGTTGCATGCTTGCGTGCTCACTGACTCGTGAAAAACATCTCGACGCTTTTGGGAGTTATACAGGTCCATACCTTCATAGCGGGTGACCAGTAAAGCGCGAAGGGATAAACGCAACTTAAAAAAGATACAACATATTGTATGAAATGTGTGGAACCAACATGCATTCCGAGGGCTCGCATCTTCCACCCAACGGAAGCCATTTTTCATCCCGAAGCTTTAGTAGGGTCCCTTGGAGGGAAAGGTCTAGCAAGGGCCAAACATAAAAAGATAGTGTCCCCCAAAAAGAGAAATAGTGCGGGTGATTTCGTGCAGTAAATTAATTAAATTTTTATTTTATTTGTCTACTCGTTAACTGACCGCCAGTGCATATAAATTGTGTTTTCATCCATTCTCTATCTGTTTGTCTCTTTTCTTTTAACCGCAGGTGGTGCTACCTACTCGGGCAACGTGCTAAACATTCACTCAGTGCACAAAGAGGATCGCGGTACGTACTACTGCGTGGCGGACAATGGTGTCAGCCGAGGTGATAGGCGTAATGTGAATCTGGAGGTTGAATTTGCGCCAGTTGTGACCGTGCCGAGACCGCGCGTCGAGCAAGCCCTGCAGTACGACATGGATCTGGAGTGCCATATTGAGGCGTACCCACCACCGGCCATCCGCTGGCTGAAGGATAGCGTGCAGCTGTCCAGCAACCAGCACTACCAGCTGTCCCAATTTGCGACCGCTGACGAGTTCACCGATTCCACGCTGCGCGTCATCACGGCCGAAAAGCGCCAGTACGGCGAGTACATCTGTCAGGCGACGAACAAGCTGGGCGAGGCGGAGGGCCGTGTCGAGTTTACCGAATCCGTCATTCCCGTGTGTCCGCCGGCATGTGGACAGGCACGCTACGGTGGTGGCGCTAGTGCGATCTCCGTCTCCAGCGTCCTGATGGCGGTAGCTACCGTGCTAACGCTGGTGGTTATTGCACAGTACGTGAAGCGAGCGTAAGATACACACACAGACACACACCCATAGAAAGGCACACATTCCAGAATACCGAAGTCGAACCAAACAGACAAATCATAAGAACTGCACATCACAATTAGGAAAATGTCTTCGTCGATCCCGTATAACTGATATGCATCAATATTTGATGGCATATATAGCTAGCGTCTGACACCGTAAACGCCTCAGGACGATCGACCGACACCGTCCGTCAGTTGATCGGTAATAGGAACCAAATCCAGGATTACAGCACGAAACAAGCAACACACACACACAACTAGAGCACAAAAGGCAGCACACAATAATTCATATACACGTGTATTTCAAAGTCAAACAAAGTCAAAAGCAGAACGTAAAAGTGAGAAACTTATAGTTATGTAGGGATCTTTGCATGTAAAAGGTTGATTTTAGGAATTTTGAAACACCAATTACTACCTAAAATAGTGCCTAGCGTGTTTTGACTATTTGGAGCAAACTTTGTCATTTTGGGACGAATCTTTATACAAGAGCAAAACCTTTCCCGTACAGAAACATATCGTTTGAAGAAGACGGACAGGGCGATAGAGAGATAATAGTAAGTTTTCATTTTCGATGTCCTGCTTCTCTTTGGAAGAACAGGATCTAATCCTGTCGGTTTTTTATTATAGCAGATAAGCAAAACTCCTCTAGTGAACTTGAACTGGACGGAAGGGTGCATGAATTTATGCTTTCGAGCATAATACTGTATCGTAGTAAAGTGAAGCGTACACCACATATACATAATTGATTCCCTCCAAGTTATCTGTGAAAATGATAGCTCTTGTAGGTAGGAATGGAACAACACCGATTGACTCTTCTCCCAATCGACGCTTCGGTACAGCAGAGATAGGTTTTAAGATGGAAGCGGTCCAGAAAAATGGTTTTATTAGACGGATGCAAAACGGAAAAGGTGTAGCAACCGACAATCGATCGTCAAAGAGGCGTGTAGCTTGCAATTTCGAGTGTAACGTGACATTCTTCCTGACTTTAATAAACAAAATTCATTGTGAACAAAACAAACAGCAAAAAGAATAAGCGCGCCCTTCCCTGAATTAGCTAAAACAAAAAAAAACGATGCATAGTGCTATATACAAAAACCCACATTTCTTTAGTGTGTCTTTCGTACTTGAGTGCAGCAGGGTGCGTTTGTGTGACTAACACATAAGTTCCTGGGCCTTGAGATAAAAACGGCGCGCAGGAAAAGGGTGCGCAAAGCGCTAACAGTCGAACGCTTATGCAATTGGTTTTGTTCCGCTTATTATCGCGTCGAGTATTTTGTAGCTGCATTTTTAGTATTTTTTTTCTTTCGCTGTTGAGTGTCGTAGTTGAAGAATATCTTCACAGATAGGGGAAAAGCGAATGCGAGCCGAGAGTGCAAGGATAGCAATAAAACGGACGGCAGGATTAAGAAAACGATGTAATGCGTGAAAAGCAAACGAATAATGAAGGAAACAAATAAAGGCGTTTTTAAGTTAGATTTTAATAATAAAACAATTGTGTGTTTCTGTTGGATTTTGCAAAAAGTCGATGGAAAATAAGTCTGAATTTTCCCGCGAAGCGAAACGGGACGTTTAGCAGAGACACAAACCCTAACAGTCCAAGAAACGGTGAAGCGTTTCTGGGAAATGATTAGAAAACGCTTTATTTCGCTCCCTGTACGGTGGATGATTATAGTGAAACTAGTTGGTAAAAACAGGTGAGAAATGTTCTTTTGGCAATATTAAAGCTCAAATTGATTCTTATCAAATTGCAGTATCACAGACAATTGTAAAGTTTGCCTAGATGTATGCAATTAGTAAGGCTTACACGTGGTAGGGTCAACCCAAGCAAATATTAAATCTTCCTTCTAACTACCCTCCACTGCGTGATCAACTACCGGCGAGCCTTCAGCCTTCTTCCCATCAATGCTGGCACTCCAATTTGCACTTAATTCAAAACAAACGCTACACCAAAGAACAGCCGAACAAACCGAACAGCGATCGTTTTACGGTTCAAAAATAAATCCAAATCAAGAGAGCGCAGAGAGCGTGACCAGATACAAATAAGCACGATGGACCAGAGCGAGAGTGCGATTTAACCGTAAATTGGACCGAATCGAATGACAGCACGTTAGAGGCCGAGTGCAAACCTTCGGTGCTCCCAGACGAAAAGCATCAGCCCGCGGGACCACATCAAGAACCGAAACCGACGACGAACCGCAAAAAGCGCAAGAACGAGCGGTAAAAAATAGCGTGCTCTTGCAACCGTGTCCGCGAGTGTGCGTGTGTAAGTGTGTGCCGAGTTTGTGTGTGTAGCGCGTGCGTCAAAAAAAAACCGGGTATAGAAAGAAGCGCCGCAACAATGAAGCAATAGAGAAAATTTAAATTACAAGAATAGAATAACCGTTTGGCAACGGTTGCGAATACGAGTGAAAACGAAACTACATCAACAGGTGCCCGGAAAACGTACCGACGGGCAAGAGCATCGATCCGGAAGCGAGTGGCCGCTGGTGGAAAAAGGCGCGTGTTTGAGAATTTGTACTAATAACTGCCACTTTTTGGGGCAGTAAGGGTTTTTGACATTTGCGCTATAATTTCGATGCGTATACGCAGTGCCACGAAAAACATACCGTCGGTCAATGACAGTTGGTTCGTCCTCGGGCACCGGAGTCCTTTGCTCGCGCCGCATCCTTGTACACGCACACACAACCACCACCACCGCCAGCACCGCCACTACCAACAACTTACCGTTGAGTTGAGGAACGCGTGCGCATCCCGGTGGCAACCGTCGCCCTGTCTCGTTCTGTCCTGGTAGTAGCACTCGCTACACCGTACATACCCTATAGGGTCGTCAACATCAAACGGCCAGCCAGCATCATCGGCCATCGCGCTTTTTCTCGTCGTCGGTTATTGATTAGTGTGTCCGTCGTGTGCAGGCTTCTCGTTGTGCATAAAGGTGATAACGTTGTTTCCGGCGTCGGTCGCGTTGTTGTGCATTCACAGTGTAACCTTCGCACACGGTTTTATTTCATCCACAGCATCCTTTCGAATCGAAACTGTGTGTCCCTGTGCAGGCCCTCGGGAGGCCAGATTAAAGAGAGTGTGTGTTTAATAGAAGCATTTCCGTTGCGTATCGGCAAGAAAGAAAAAGCAAAGAGCAAACTCCGTGTTCGGAGCGATAGTGAAGTCCCTGAAAAAGGTTTCAACCGGGTTACTAAGTGAAGCTGAGTAGAAGTACACGGGAGGTTTGAAGAAAACGCCCCAATCTCCGACGAGCAGAGGACGACCCTCGCTTCGCTTGCCTCATCTAGCAAGCCCAACTTTGTTCTGACCGCGTGCCATCAAAAGCCGTCAAAATTACGCAAAACACGCAAAAGATGTCCTCGCTAGTGCTGAGGAGCCTCTCGATACTGCTCGGGTTGTTCTTCATATTTATCGGCATCATGAAGATCTCGCCACACATCAGCAAGGACCTGCATCGAGATTTGGTAGGTGGTGTCATCTTTTGCGTTTTTTCGTTTCGTTCTTTTTTTGAGATGGAGGAAGCTGTAGCTGTAGTACTTACGGTGTTTATGTGTGTGAGTGAAGCACGTTCGAAGCGTTGGCTCTAGAATTAATAATGCATCCCACTCTGCACACTGCGAAGTGGACAGCTTCTTTTCCTTCTAGCAACGGACGTGCAGCAACCGAGTCAGTTTTTATCATGGCTACCTAGACAAAACGTTTCACTGTTTTGTTGCTAGTGATCGCCAACGACCTCCCTTAGTAAATCACATACTACCCTCAATTCTCCCCCCATTCAGTTGCTGTCAAATCGTACTCACATGATCTCGATGCGCTTTATCCCCGTTTTCCGCGCCCCATTACACAGGTAAAGTGAAACCACGATTGTCCGTTTTATAATGCACGCTCTCTCCGACACGCGTTGAAAGTTGCTATTGTTGCCCTCGAAATTAATGATATGCATTTGCACGATGTTTCGAGAGCTAGAAAACACGCGGTACCGGGAAGTTGCTGGCGGTTGCGGAACTGAGATGCCTATTTGAGAATGCTGCATGTACAGTACGCGCCAATCTTATGTACAGTGCGGTCGTAAAATTTAATCAAAAATATGTTCTTTTTCCACACGATCCAATTAGAAAGAATCTCTACCTTAAACTCACCAATTCATAGTAAAAATTAATTTCCACCAAAAAGACAATACTTTTAACAGCAAAGCGCTACCGTCCGTTACGCACTGTAGCACCCTCCTTTACCCTGACGGGGTGAACCACTTATTAAAATAGCAATCGGAGCAAATTTTGCTACATTTTGTCTGTTGCTGCTGCTGCGCCTACTCTTTCACACCGTCGTCGTGGTGACCGTCCCACCGCCGGAGGGGAGGGGGCGGGGTGAGGTGCACAAGCGCAAAAAGGTAAACAGAGTGGCGGTCGGCGGCGGCTGAAAAGTTGAAAACCACTCGAAAAGTAGACCACGTAGGGGACCATCATGTCCACCTTACCCAGAGCCCAGATGGTGAAGATGGATCCCCAGAGGAAGGAGATGGTGTCGAATGTGAAGTAAGGAGAGTGAAGGTGATCTACACTCACATAAAAAAACACAGCAAAAACGGTTTTATTTTGTATGATTTTGTTTTGATTTGCTTTCTTCGTCGTCTTAGATTAGCAATTGTGATATTTTTCTCTTTCCGCACTTTCAGATGGTATTTTCAAAAACCTTTGACAAAACATAAACACAATTTGCGGAATTTTTGGGGAAGGCGGTGCGGCACGAAGAAGATGACGGCTTCTCCTACCATCCATCCAACCATCAATGAATGTTCGTCTCGTCTCTCGTAACAGCGAGATGATAATAACGTGTGCGGCATGTCGTAACTGCTTTTGTAACACAGAAACAGGCAGTTTTTGTTGGCACTGTGCACTATGAACTTGCTGGGAGTAGTTTGAGGGGGACTATTTACACACTTGTTTCTTTTTTGCATCGTTTGTGAAGATTGATAAAAATGTAAGAATGGGTATCATCATCCTGACTTCATACAGACAGCGTCATGAATCTTGGCAAGGATCATAGTGTTTTTTTTTGGCCAATAGCCTCCAATGTACTTAATGGTGCTTACTAAAACTCCAATACTAAACCCGACCCCGGCTAAACCCAATACTAAAACGGCTCCAACATTATTCGAATAGAGCTTCCCTTATATAAAAAAGATTATAACAAACATTGTTTTGTGTAAAAAAAGGATAACAAACGATCTCATTTTCTTGTTCATCAGCCATCAGCGACACACAGCAATTAAAATGTCATTTTCCGGCCGAAAATTACCTCCACCGTAATCGATAACTCATTACATCGAAAGCATATTAAGGACACGTGCAGGCATCAACACTATTTGTGTGTGTGTGTGTGTGTGTGTAAAAGTTTCAGCTTGTTCCGTCGCTTGCATCATTCGATTATTCATTTAAGCATTTCAATTATGCAGCTCTCCCCTGGGGTAGAGAGAGAGAGAGAGAGAGAGAGAAGGAAAGCCAGCGCACACGAACAATTTTCCTTAGCGCGTGTAATCTAGCCCCACAACAAGCAACATCGTCTCCCACTTTCAATTTCCTTTCCTTTTTTTGCTTCGAGTCACACTGCCGTTGCCAAAACCCGAACCCAATATCCGATAGATTTTGGGGTATAAAAATATTGCCACCTTAAAACCAACTAATATGCGAACAAAACACGAAGGAAACATGAACTTGGGCCAAAACACACGGTTCGTCTCTCCCTGTACGATCATTTGGGTGCTCTAACCGCTCATCTATATAATAGGCCAAACGGGGCGATCGCTTTCCCTTATTTTCATGATCGTTTCCCAGGAAACGTGATAAATCAATATGCGCGCGAACAAGATGACGTTAGTCGAAATGTGATCTTCGATAGTTTGGAGTTGGTAATCGTTCGGTGATTGGATGGATGATTGACTTCATGAACGATTTTTTCGATCGCTGTGTCTCGATCGGTTCTACACCTGCCGATACCTCGGGGGGCCTTTTGAATGCGTCAGTGAAGGGGGGAGAACTGGGAAGGGGGAGGGGTTGTTATGCAACGATGCCACTTCCCTCTCTACCTGTCTCCCCACAGTCCCATCATACCTTAAAACATCAAATCTCAAGTGGCGCTGTCTGCAAAAAAAACAATGGTCGCCAATGATTGGAAATAGAATCGGCCAAAGCGGTCGTAGATCTTCCAACCAGAAGTGACCCGATATTTATAAACAAACCGATTCATTGGCGCTTCGTCAGCCAGCCCCCTGCTACTATCAGCGATGGATCGATCGTGGCCGGTAGGATAAACAAGTTTGTGCCTACAGTAGTTTGTGATGAAAAGAATGGCATTAATGAGAATTCCGGATGGATTAGTGATTATTGAAACACACACACACAGACACGGATACGGATACGGTCGATCGTAACAAATGCCGTTCCGGTGAATTATCGACGGGATATAACCATCGATCAATCAAAGTAAACACACTGGCTAGAGCGTGATTGCGAGAGATTGTGAGAGAACGAACGCCGATCTGACAGCTTAAAGGCGAAGATGCGCGGCCATTGCCAAACCGTAATGGCGAGTGGCCATGGGAGCGAACCGCTTGAACTTGAAGAACCTGCCACCGTTAAGGCAGCGTGCGCGCGGGTCGGTCCTGGGTCGAAGTATAAATAGGAACCGACATAGAGTGTGTGCGTGGCACTGCTGGGTGTTCTGTGTTTTGGTACCGCTTTTCCTGCGATGTCGTCCTGTGCGTCGAATCTTCACCACGAGCCGATACCGTAGCCTCGCCCGAAGTTTTCTGATACAATGATTTGCAGGCCACCAGTGCCCTTTTGCTAATAATCGTTATCAGCACGTGGTATTCCTTCGTTGGGTAGTGTTTCTTATAGTAAAACGCAATCATCCATTGACCCTGACCGGAATGCATTATTTTGCCGTTGCTCAAATTCCTCGTACGATGACCGATCGGTTTCTTCGCAGCACATTAATGCGGATGGCGTCTGTCGGTGTAGGTGCAACCGCTCTTCTTTGCCGAACCGCAAAGACACTCGATCCGACACAGCGAGACAGCGAGTAAGAGAGGAAGCGAGAGATCACGTTAAAGAAAATCAACCTATGACCGTCAAACCGATACACCGTGGCAATGGCACGGCGCACGCGAGGAGCAGCATTCTATTAAAAATAAACGCGACAGTTTCCCTGGATTTTTCGTGCAGCTATCGCAGTGTTGGTGGTCGGTTTTGTTAGGTCAATGGTTGCCATCCGTTCGGTGATGATGATGATGATGATGATCGTGGGAAAAACATAAACACACGATCAAATCCGCTGATTAGGAGCATTAACATGACACTTACTGTTTGTCACGCGGCGCAATTATGTTGCACTGTCCTCATCAGTTTGTTTAATTATATTTTTATCCTGTAAAGAAGTGGAATACGTTCTAAAAACACTAAATTTAATCCCATTCAAAGGGGGATTATGCGCGGCTGAGGTTGGACATCACATTGAGACGTGTCAGTTGGCGCGTTCTACTCGTGCCTGACCCTCCTAAGCCGTCATGGCGAACCTGCGTCAACACGAACAGTAAACTAAACCATCAACAGCAGAGAGGCCGCTAATGTGTACCACAGCCATCGGTTCCACAACCACATTCCATCGGTCTCCTCTTTTTACAAAGCGTTTTTGATGTCTTAAGCCATTTACACACTTGCGTCAATTGTTCTGAGGCAGCCGTGTGTGTGTGTACATAATGATAGACAGATCGGTTTCCCATCAATCGCACAGTGGTGCCGCAGTCGTTATGAGATTGAACAGATCCATTCTAACTCGCCTGCCGTTTTCTCAACGACGTCCAACCGCCAATTTGCGCGAGTGCGAACAAAAACTCCATCAAGCACTGGGCGTCTCCATTGCAGTCGTGTGCGCACAACACACGTGCGGCTTTTATGTAGAGCGATCATCCGATATTTATTTACTTGCCGCGCACGTCAGGCGGTGGCAGCTTTAGAGCGGTCTTAAATCACTCCCGATATTATTTACACTCGTCATCGGTCGTGGTACGATACTTCCTCCTCCTTTTGTGATCGTTACTTCGCA
The DNA here is from genome assembly GCA_000349105.1 of Anopheles epiroticus. Taxonomy (NCBI): domain Eukaryota; kingdom Metazoa; phylum Arthropoda; class Insecta; order Diptera; family Culicidae; genus Anopheles; species Anopheles epiroticus. Next base: position 291,608 of record KB671058.1, on the reverse strand, counting down.
TGATCGATATGTTGAAAGATTACTTTTCTTCTCTGTGTTTTTTTTTGTTGCTACACTGTTCAACGCCTCCCCCTATTCACCTAATCGTGTAAAAACATAAAAACACAATAAAAAAGAGAAACACGTGAGCATTTTTATGTCTATGTTAAAAAAAATGCTCTCTACGTGATCTATTCTGCCCTACTAAACCTAAGGAGTGCTTGCGTGTGACATCACTATTTTTATACCATCATTCCGATGGTGACCTTCCGTGGTCTATTTACCGGCGAGGCAAAAAGGAACGACCTTAAGGTAGATCACGGATCATCACCTTTATGTGCCGTCTTTGTATATGTGTGGGTGCACACGGTTAGCTGCACTTCCTCGATGTGGCATCAACGTTCTCTAAAGTTACATCATCATTCTCCATGTCTTTCGAAGCCGGATGCTCAAGGTCGGTGTCGCCACCAAACCGTCGTGGCAATAAGAAACATAAAGCACACACATCTACACGCACCTTCATGATCGCTCATTTTGGGGAGAGTGAGGCGATGTAGAAGAGAGAAGGACCTTCATCTAAGTAGGCGATGAAAACGGGGGCTGTTTAGAATGTACGCTGGGAAGTTTATTAGCACCAATTAGCGACCACGCCGCTGACCACGTGTTTACGCGAGATGGTTAGCTTGCGTTAGGTAAACAGTGGAACTTTTCGTACTATTAATTGCTGAACGAAATAATGTTATTAAAATTAAACTTTGAACAGTTATTGTAACATTGACTTGATACATTGAGAATAAAGAACAAAAAAGACCATTCAACACACATACGTCCTTAAATTAGAAAAACTAAAAACTTCTCTAAATGCCCGACTTTTTTCTAACTCTCTCATCATCCAAGTGAAACTACCAAAAATAACTTCCAATTGTTGTCTGTGAATCAGTGAGTTCCGCGAATGGGAGGGCATTCTCCCCACCGCCCACACACCACCACCACTAACCACAATATTTATGATTTTCGTTACAGCGCAAGAACTACGTCAAGTATGCGAAAGTATTTCCTCTCTCGACACTGCTGGAATTCAAAATACCCTCGAAATGGTACCGGCGATCGGTCGGCGGACTGGAGGTGCTGTGCGGGCTGGCCATGGTGCTCATTCCTAGCCGTGAGTAGCAACAATCTTACTACTAGGAACAAAAACAGACGTTTGGGATCTTACGAGTGTGTGTGTGTGTGTGTGTGTGTGTGTGTGTGTGTGTGTGTGTGTGTGTCTGGAGGGGAAAGAGAATGGAAAATTCATGGACTATCAGAGGAAAAGACACAGATTGGCCGTTGCTGTTTTGAACGGGGCTATAGTTCCAGTTGCCAAATGGCTGCGCTGGTGAACTCCTTGAGTCATAGATCTCAAATGGAAAGATTGCTCTATGAATATTGCTGTAAGTTTCAAGATTTGAATAACACTTCCTCTTCCAGATAAAATAAAAAATGCGGCCAACATAACGCTTCTGCTGTTGATGTTCCTTGCCGTCTACTCGCACTACATGGTAAGCGATCCATTCGAACGATCCGGCCCGGCGCTCGTCTTCACCTTCATGCTGATCGGTCGGCTAGTGATATGGTATCAGGTACGTGTAAAGTGAAACTACATGAAACTCGTACTCGTGTGCTGATGTTTTCCCTTTCCTCGTCCCTCGGCACAGGCAAGTCGACGAGAAGCGGCACTGGCAGCGGCTGCACAGCCCACTGCCAATGGACTGAAGCAGGAGTAAGGTGACCAGCCATTGTCCTGCGTCCGGCTACTGATCTCAGTTTCCTAGCCCGTACGATGAAGACAAAATGAACAGGGAGAGAGAGAAAGATTCTTCATGCAGCACGCAACCAGCAATGCAAAACAGGAGACACACAGCACGCAGCAGCAGCGGATTGATTTTATATACCAAAAACAAACGTAACGGAAGCCTATTCCCTTCGAAATCGACGGTAGCGTTACGCCGAAGCGGAAGAAAAACGAAAATGAAACGGAAACGGTTACGGTTTCATTCGGTGTTTCAATACCGACAGGGAAGACAACATGTGTACGCGAGCAATATAGAATCAGAAACAAACGTACGCACTTTAGATACGGATTGATTTGATATCTTCTCTAAAGACGAAACACTGATAAGAAGATGACCAACAACGAACCAAACTGATGCCATGCGACCAAAGATGCGACTTTCGGAAACATTGGTTATATGAGTTTTTGCTTTTTGTTATCGATATTTAAACAAACTGATCGATAAAAGCTCTCTCACAGAGACGCAGAGGATGGTTGCAGGAATATGATTAGCTCTATTTTTACTATCAAACCCTTATGTTACTTATGTTTATTTAACTAGAAGGATTCTCTGCCAGCCTCTTCTCTGTTCTGCCGGAAGTAGAAAAAAGCAAGAGATGTAAGTGAAATGACGAGAAGCTAATACGGGAGGGATGCGAGTCGACGAAGGAGTGTGAAACGAATTGCGGTATTGTCTCTGCTTTTCTTTTAAAATGTGATCACAATAAAAAAAAAACAAACCAACCTACACATATAAGTGATTCTCTCAGTCAGTTGTATGATTTTCTTTGTGTTTTAGGAAGGCTTTTTATTTTATTTATCTGGGGCACAGCAGGACAGGAACTAGGAGAAGGGCTGATCGATGCGTTTAATCAGAGCAAGAAAAGACCCCAAATATTCGACATACTGCGATGTGTACTGCAGTTTTCTTACTCAAAAGGATTGAGTTCATTGACACCCAGAATAAATCACGTGTAGGAGAGTTTTGCTAAAAAACAATTGAGCACTACATCACAACTCTAGCAATAAAGCGAGCACAAACGATAAATGTGGGTGGCCGAGAAGCGAGAAGTATCCTGCACATACATCAAATAATCAACAAAACGGTCACAAACGTGGCTATACATATTGACATATATGCACCTGCATAATAACGAAAAGGCTTTGAAGATGAAGCATGATTAGAAACCTTCTTCAACAAGCGCAAGATCACGTGAGTGAGAGAAAGTGAGACGATAGTGTAACCAAACTGAATGAACCATTTTTTAAATACCATTCACCGTATCAAACGGACTGCAATCGGATTCATAAGGCACGCTGAAGAAAATGGCAAGTAAGATGTTAAATGGAAACAGTTCGGACGAGACGCAGTAGACTCACAACACTAACTAACGATTAAACGGAATAAAATGAAAGGAATGATTTGAAAAGAATTTAAAATAATCTCTTTAAGTTCATGTGTGAACATTTTGAGTCATATAATTTCATTTTTTATTGTTTAAAACTCTTTTGCACAGTTCCATGTGTCCTGCTGTGTGTAAAGAGCATTAGGGTTAAGAGAACGACATGGAAATGTGTTGCAACACAAAACAAACTCCTCTTTCGTTGGATAAAATCTATTCAATATACGACGTTGTTGGCTAGAGGGTGCAACTTCAGTGATTATGGTGTATACTATAATAAGGGCAGCTTTACTTGCCTTGCTGCTTTTCTAAACTTTAGTAAAATAGTTTTTGTACCTTTACCGTACTGGCTATTCTATAGTGGGAAAGCTTCGGAAGCTAAAAACCTCACTGGTCGTCAGGACAATTGCAAACAGGAAAGGATCATGGACAGAGGAAGTGACCATGGCACTCCCCCGCTGGAGCACAAACATGATTTAAATACAGTCGTAACATTAACATTTACCAGCATTATGGTGAAATCGCGATGGGACTCGTACGTCCATGCTCCGAATTTAATTTAATTCCATTTTCCGGATTGTTGGGTGCAATCTTCCCATTGACGAGCTCGTTGTTTTCCTTGTTTTCTTCAACACTTTCCTCAAGCATTTGCACGGAATTGATCTGTAAATTTGGTTGCAAATGTTATGCATATTGTTAGTAAATGTTTCCACCAAAATTTTCATTCCATATTTTTACCCTTACCTTTGTGCCAATGTTAGATATCTGCAGTTCTTTAAAGTGTTGCCGCTCCTCGTCCAGATTAAGCATGTTGGAACGCTGCATTAAGGGGGTCGAATTGCGAATTTCTGGCGCTTTCATGTTTGTGATACTTCTGTCCAATGGACTGATATCTTCTATATCCTACAAAATGAAAAAAATATATGAATGTTTTGCAGATCATGTCGCCACCAAAGCATCGCGATCTTACCTCACAAATCGTTGTAGATAGATCCGCCTCGGTTAAACCACGCTCGCGCCAGAAACGTCTCAAGATACGCTCATCGGGTGAAGTCATTGCAATATCTCGCGGGTACTGAACCTTCTTTCGGATCGGTGTTTTACCCGTCGATTGATAGAACGTTAGGTCCTTCTCATGGAACCGTTCGAACTCGTTTTGCAGCTCAGCAAGCTGCTCTTCTTTCGCCCGCTGTTCGTAGGATTCGATTGCTTGCCCGATGCGCTGCACGTGGCCACCATTTGCGCTGCCAAACTGCACACGAGCTTGCTGTTGTACCTGCAGGCCACCGATCACTCGCCCGATGACTTCTTCCTGGGCCTTTCCAAAGGTTCCGTTCTGTGCTTCGAAATGTTCCGAGAATTCTGCCAGCCGTGCCTGCATTTCTCCCTGCGAAGAGCACGCCCGAGACCGTTGCTGTTCGATCGTACTCGCAAGTTTATCGCTATTCGTTCGAACCACCGAAAGATCATCGCTTGCCAGCTCTTCTTCAATCTTGCTTTGATGCTGTTGCATCATCGATGTACACTCTTGCACGCGATTGTCCCATTCTGTGGCAGACTCCTGTGTCGTTTTTGAACTTTCCTCGATCGATTGGCGGATGGTTTGCAGCTGTTTGGTAGTTCTCGTACCCTCGCTAACCATTTCGTCGGAAACGCTTATAACCACTTGTGACAACTCCGATTGCTGCTGCTTGGAAGCGGTCATTTGCTGCATAAACTCAGCCAACAATCCGCTTATTTTTGTCTCCAACTGTTTTGTCGCTTCCAGCTCTTTCTGTTGTGCCTGTTTCGATTTTTTGACGTATCCTTGCAAAGTGGTATGATTATCCTGGAAGGTCGTTGTGATTGTCTCAAGTCCGGACAACTGACCGTTCATCGTTTCGCAAAATTCTGCACATTTCGCATCACGCACTCGACCGTGTTCGATCATCCGATCGAACTGTTTCTTAACCTGATTGAGCTGTGCGTCAACCGTTGTGCGTATACCGAACTTCAACTTTTCCATCGTACCGGTAAACGTGTCCATCAACGTTAGGCGGGATTGTTCAACCTGATCTAGAAACCGGATCACTTCATCGCGTCGTTCGTCCAACTTGCCTTCCATTGCCGCTTTAAACGCTCCAACCAGTGATGCGTTCTGTTGCAGCAGACTGTGGCTCACGGTTTCCAAGGTCGAAAGATGTCCCTTCGTTTCGTTGTGACACTCTTCCTGTTGCTTATTGTAGCTTTCTGTGAGTATGAAAGTTATGTTACAATTATTCCTCAATTGTGCAACGTTTCTATTTCATGCCGCACTTACCCCATCCAACATTCATGTCCACTGTTAGCCTGTTACACTCTTGCGCCATTCTGCTCACATCATCCTGTATCGTTCGTATGCGAAGCCGCACTCGATCGACAAACTGTTCGGTAGCGCTCTTATTCCTGCTATCCAGCTCTCTACGACGTTCCACCGTGTCCTGTGGCACAAGAAAAAGTGTAATCATTCATGTTAAGTAATTTTTCTAATGCTTCCTAAAAAGGTACACACTTACATGTAAGCCATCCGTGTCTTCAGTCACTGTTTCGACGACATTGATCAGCTCCTTGGCTTGCCCCGTTAACATCTGTTCCGTTTTCAGATGGTGTTCGAGTATCACCTTCTTTTCCACGTACCTTCGCTTCGCTTTCGTAAGGTTTTTCTTCGTGTTCGAAAGTTCTGTCCGTGTGTGACCCAAATCGTCTGCCGTGCGTCGCAACTCCTCCTCGCGTTCGGCCAAACTGCACGCCACCTCCTTAAAGATTGATTCCTTCTTCGCCAGATCCTCCTTGAGCGCTTTGATGAGGGCCGACTTGTCGTTCAACTCCTTGGTGGCCGCTTCCGACTTGTAAACCATCTCGTTGTATGTTTCCTCCGCCAGATAGATGCCATTCTTGTCACGTGCTGCCATCAGATCACGCTTCAACCGATCGATCTCCTCCGTGTACTCCTTGATGACCGTTTTCTTCGATAGCTTCTGGTTCGCTTCCGGCTTGTTTTGAATATTCTTGGCCCGGTGTGCGTACTCTAGAGTGCTGAGCGTTTCCTCAAAGTCTTTGTTCCCAGGCGAAATGGTCGCAATGATGGATGTTTTCGTTCGCCCTCCGAGGGATTCCTGCAGCAGACGCGTAAGCTTCGATTCGCGATAGGGAATGTGAGGCGTTTTTTCGACCAGTGCCGTGATCACGCGACCGAGTGTAAGCAGCGACTGGTTAATGTTGACCGTTTCGCGCGTCCGGATGCCCTTTTCATTGCCCGCCTTCGAGATATTCTCGCTTCCGGCCAGATCTACAAGGTTTAGTTTACCGATTTTGAGCATTTCCTCTCCATCGATTCCATTTTCCTTTATGTGCACGATAATGGAAAAGATCGTGTGCGAACGGGAGGACTGTGCGTTCATCAGCGTCGAAGCCGTCTTGCGCCGTTCCTGACCCTTCGACAGCAGCTTGTATACATCATCCTTGCTGTGCACCGGAATCTCTTCTAGTCCCTGCACAATCACCGATCCCTTCTTCTGCACATCGTCAAAGATGCGAATCTTTACCGAGTCGTCGGTCGAAAGCAGGTCGCACAGTTCCTCGTTGTACAGCTCGAGGTACGATATTCGCATCGAAAACTCAAGCTCGGTCATTCGCAGCTCATCGAACAAATGGTTCACCGCGCGCGGTATTATGCCCGTCTGTGTGTCATCCTCCCAGGCTGCGCTCAGCTCCGGCTCCTCCTCACCGACCATGGTGTGCGTTTTGCCCGTTCCCGTCTGACCGTACGCAAACACGGTACAGTTAAACCCGGACAGCACCTCCTCGATGTACGGTGCCACCACGGCATGGTATATCTCGTGCTGCTTCGAGTTTGGCGCAAACGTCCGATCAAAGGTGAACTTTTTCGACGTCCGCGAATCGCTGTAGTTCGATTTTAGCTGCAGCTCTCGGTTGGAAACTACTTCCACAATCTCCTGCGAGCGTATCAGCTTCTCCCGGGCGTTTGTCGGCCTGGAATATAAAAGGGAGCGAAATAACTGAACCGTTAGTTTGCTCTTAGGGGAAAAGGGCTCTTAGGGTTGCCTTAGGGAAAAGGGAAAACACCAAGGATAAATGCCAATAAACTTACCGTACACGAACGTAAACTTGCACATTCTGATTACATTTCGCTGGTTTGTTCGCATTGTTTGATTGATTTCGTTCGCTAGCAGTTCCGTTACTGGCGTCCATCGCAGCGACCGTTTGTACAATAACACAGAGCGACACGCGTTGTTCGATAACGCTCTAGGTTCACTTTACAGTTTGTTTTCACTTAATTGTACGCACTTGAACGTGTTTTCTGATTGCACAAAGCGCAAAATTGTAGATTGTTTGTCCAGCAAGGAGCAAGAAAACTCCCAATTCGCGAGACCAATGGCGACCGTTTGCCCAAAGTTGTGATGGCAGTTTGGTTCTGGATTCAAAACTTTGACATTTCTACCCCGCACGGTTGGCAGCATCGCACAGTGGGACACCAACTCTTTCTAATTTCGCATTTGCTCTGTGATGATTTTATCAAACGATTGTTTTTCAGAGTTTGTGTGTTACTGTTGAAGCTAATTGTAATATTGTTTAGAAGATTTGCTTCGTTTCTTTACTAAACAATCAATTTTTACAACATAAAAATAAAAAAACGCCGAACTGACGTACAGTGAACCACGAAAAAGTGAACACCTTTCGACCAAACCACAGTGGAGCTTTTTTCAACGAAGCTCCTGTCAAAACTCACCCATCTTTGCGAATCACAAATTTCTGGGAAAAGTACTTGGTGTACTGCGTGTGTTTTGATGCTACGCAACCGAAAAGGAGGAGTTGTGGTAAACCCCGAGCTCTTTCTCGCGCGTACAGGACCGCAATCCGCTCGTAATGATAGGTTTATCACGCGTGAAAGTGCACGTGTAGTGTAGGTGGAGCGAGTGACCAATTTTGCGAAATCAACATCATCCTACAGACGCAATTACGCGTCCCGCATTCTTGCCCACGAAAGTAGAAGGAAAGGGCACGCCAACAGGTCAACACGGGTGGTGGTTGTGGTGCTGCTGCTGAGTGGTCCCAGTGGGTAAAAGCAGCACAAGAGAAGTGGCGAGGAGAGCTGAGGAATCGTAATATGCACCTGGCCAGCTTATCAGTGAACGCGTAAAAGTGGCGATTGTCAGCGATAATCTGAGTTTTGAGCGCTATTTCCTCCAAAAGATGCAGGTAAGCATGCATGTTTCCCTCTCCGGAATACCAAGGAGGAGGGGGGAGGAACATGTTTGACAGAAAAGAAAGCGTTTGTGTGTCTGATTTTTGTTGCAACTGTTCTCCTGTTCACAGCAAGTAGACGATCCCCCTTATTTGACTGTAGGAACGGAGGTTAGCGCCAAATACAAAGGGGCATTCTGCGAGGCCAAGGTTCGCAAGGTTGTGCGCAACATCAAATGCAAGGTCGCGTACAAACAGCAGGGACTCGGGTCTGGCGTCGTTTCCGACGACCAGATCAAGGGGGCCCTACGGGTAGGTGCAACAGTCGAGGTAAAGCATCCGGAACGGAAGGAGTACGTAGAAGCGACGCTCACCAAAATTCAGGACTGCTCGCAGTACACAGTGGTGTTCGATGACGGCGACATAACGACGCTCCGGCGTAGTGCGCTATGTCTAAAAAGTGGTCGGCATTTTAACGAGAGTGAAACGTTGGACCAGCTTCCGCTAACGCATCCAGAGCATTTTGGCAACCCGGTAATTGGCGGACGCAGAGGTCGTAGGTAAGTGCTACTATGTTCGTCTTTCCCTAAGATTCCAGTGTTTAGTGTTATGCTATAATAGTTTCGTTTGCTAATACCGACTCTCCAGATCACGACATCTTCTGCCCGACGAAAGTTCCGACGAGGAAGATGAACCTACCACTCACTCTCGTTCAAATGCGAGCGACAAAGAGGAAAACATCGGCAAGGTAGTGTGCGTGGAAACAAGCGACAACAAGAAGAAAAATCCAAAGGAAAACTGGTTCCCTGGGTTAGTGGTGGCACCCACAGCCCAGGACACGGTACGGATACGCGTGAAGGACGAATACTTGGTGCGCTCGTTCAAGGACGGCCGGTACTATACGGTCCCGAAGAAAGAGGCGACCGAGTTCACTCGGGACAGTGTGAACAAGTCGGAAGCAGCGGCCGTTTCAGCAGCGATCGAATATATGGACAATGATGTGCTGCCACCGCATTGGGACCGGGAGGCATTGTTCGGCACATCGGGCAGTTGTAGCGATTCGGATCAGGAGCTCGAAACGGACAGTTCCGACGATGAACCAACCGAGGAGAAGGATCACTTTGTCGCCCAGCTATACAAGTTTATGGATGATCGGGGAACGCCACTGAACAAAGCACCGTCGATCACGAACCGGGACGTCGATCTGTACCGATTGTTCCGGGCAGTGCAGAAGCTGCACGGTTACAATCGCGTTACGAGTCAGAACCAATGGAAGCAGATTGCGCTGAGGTTGGGGTTCTCGCCGGCCACGGCCAGCATCACCAATCTGGTGAAGCAAGCGTACAAAAAGTTTCTGTTCTCGTTTGAAGAGTTTAACCGTAAACTGGGCTGCACGATGGTACCCCATCCGAAGACCAGCCGCACCAAGGGCCGAAGTTTGGTACGTGCCAGCTCGGTACAGTCGCCGAAGCTGGCGGAAAAAGAAAAACTGCTCACGGCAAAGGAAAAGGCTGCCTCGGTTGCAGCGGCTGATGCTTCTGCAAAGGCCAGCAGTTCCGTAGCTCAAGCAAGCTCATCCTCCGCAACGGCAGCAGCGGCAGCAGCGACGGAAGCTTCCAACTCGGCCGTAGACGAATCGGGAAATACGAGTGAATCGAGCGCCGCGGAAAGCACCGTACTGAGGCCGAGCAGCACCAAGCGGAAGGCAGGCGGTGGTGGTAAAGTTAAAGCGCTGGTGGACAAGTTTGAAGAGAAAGAAAAGGAACGCGAAAAGGAGAAATCGGTCGGTAAAGGAGGAAGCGGTGAAAGCAGTGGTTCGTCCGGTGCAAACAAAAAGGAGGAAAGCACAACATCTTTGTCAGCTAAGAAGGAAAAGCTTGGCGGGAAAGGAAAGGTCGTTGAAACGGTGGTGGAAAAGCGAGGCCGTAAACGGAAAGACGCCGATTCTGTGGACTCGAAGAAGGACGAACGGGAAACTGCAACCAGTAGTGGTGGTGCTGCAGGAAGTGCAGGAAATGCGAGCAGTAGCATTAAACAGGAGAAACAATCGGCCAGCAGCAAAAAGGAAGACGGTGGTCCACCTGGTGGTGGCAGAGGCGAAGGTGGAGGAAACGGAACCGGTCCTGGTACGGCCGGTGGTCACGGTGGCAGAAGTCTAAGTCCGGGAGGCGGTGTATCGGCAGGATCCGTTCCAGATTTCCCTATTGAAGTAGGCGATAAGCTCAAGGTTTACTACGATGAGCAGAAGGTGACATACGAAGCTAAGGTGATTGAAATTGCCAAACAGGAAGGCAATCCAATCTATCTGGTACACTATACCGGATGGAACACGAGGTATGTACGGTGGTTCTATAATCGCTCGTTCGCATCATTCGGATCGTTAATGATTTCCTCTCATTTTAGGTACGACGAATGGGTTCGCAAGGAACGCATTGCAGAGAATCTGACCAACAACAAAACGAAGAAGGGCAAATCGTCTGCTAGTACGCCTATTGGTGCTGGATCAACGGCGAACAAAGCATCGTCGTCATCCGGCACGGGCTCAACCGGAATGGTGCCAACGACCGGTGATAAAACCCCGAAGGTCGGTAAACGAAGTCGTGGCAACTCTAAAGGCGAACAGAGTGGTGGCCCAGGCGGTACGCCCCGATCGACGACCCCCAACGTGGGGCGCAATAAGTCACCCGCCACGCCGTCTAATCGAAGGCCTCTCACACGTGGCGGTTCGTCAGCAGCGGCAGGCTCGTCGCTTTCCGCCTCTGCTGCTGCGGCAGGCCGTCGAACTTCCAACAACACGGACATTTCTTCGTCCCTGTCTGTGCCAACCGATCCGGACAACACTAGCGACACTGATTCGGATGAACCGATGCTGAAAAAATGCACCACCAACAGCACCTCGTCGACCACCTCATCCAACTCATCGATATCCATCTCATCGACGAGCACGAAAGTAAGTACAACGGCCGAAGCCGGTTCGTCGTCCGATGCCGCGGCCATATCAGATGAATTTTCCAACGGAGCATCCAAGGGCGGTGTTGGTGGTGGCATTGTTAGCGGTGTTGGTGGTGGTCGTGACTATGATCTCAATCAAGTAATTTCCTACCATTCTGCGCTGCATTTAATCGCTCGATCCAGATCTTTACTAACCGAGGAACCATTCTTTCTTCTCTTCTCTCTCTTTCTCTCCATTTCTCTATGTATCCTTTCCTTCTTTTGTTGTGCCTTTTGTCGGGGTTGCGCTTCGTTTTCGTCAACGTTACATTTGGGTACTGGTTTCGTTTTCCTTTTTTCGTTATTTATACTTTCGATCTTTTCTCTAATCAATTCGTTCGATCCTCCACTTTCCCGTTTTATGTTGCTCATTGCAGATACGATCCGAATTGAAGGGTTTCAAGGAATTAAAATCACCCGGTTCACCAGCATCGGACACAACCACAACGACGACAACAACGGCCGGTGCAGTAGAAGGACCAACATCGTCGCCCTCAATTACGGATGTACCGAAACACTTGATACCAAAGCAGGAACCGAATCTGCACACGTCCGCTGACGTAAAGGAATCTGTTTCGTCCTCCAGCACGCCATTGGCAACGATCAAGAAGGAGTTAGCTGCTACTCCCGTACCGGTAAAGGAGGAAGAATCCACTGTCACCGAAGAGGATGACGAACCGGAAAAGTCGTCTGAGTCGGAAACACTCAGCGAAGAAGATTCATCACAATCCTCTAACAAAGCTTTCTCCAGTTCACCCATCACAACGATGGTCGATTCGGATACGGCCGAAACTCCGCTAGCAGCTGGGCTGGTGTTGAGTCCGAAGATTTCAGCCTCACCTCCTCCAAGCGAGGAACGCGATGATTCTTCATCCACGGAACCACTAATCACGGTAGCTAACAAAGCAGCCGATGCCAAAGCGTCGCTGGAAAAGGCAGCTGCTGTCAGAAAAGAACCTGCAGAAGGGCCGGGCGCGGAAAAAACGAACCCCGGATTGGCAACGGTTGGCAAACCACCGATTAAGACGTACGGGACGGCAGCAACGATCATAGCAAATTCGGAAAAGATGGCATTTTGTACAGTGCGCGATGTTAGTGCAGAAAATGAGCTTATTCTACAACCAGGCGGGGCAGCACCGGCGAAAGAATCTGTCCAGGAATCACCTCAGAAAAATGTTCCCCAGGCTAACTCACAAGCAGCAGGAATATCTCCTTCACTGTCAGCACGGACGAAATCCGAACAGATGAATGAGGATAAACCTTCGGTAGCTTCCAATGTGACTTCCCCATCACCTACGATCAACCGTAGCCCGGTTTCTTCCGCGTTGACGCAAGTAAAAGCCAATTTCGGAGCGTCTACTGGAAGTGGGAAAGATGAAACTACGGTTGCTGCTTCACAAAGCGTAATAATGGCTACCGGACCCAGTTCGCGACCAATCAAGTCTCCAAAGTCATCACCTTCAGCCGCTAACACGCCGGATGAGGGGAAGAACAATCCGAATGCTGCATCTTCCACTGGCTCAACGATCATTCAACCGCTAATTACCACCGCCGCTTCACACGGTGGTAGTTTCGGATCGTTGCGCCCAGAAAAAAAGCAAAGCAATTACACCGGACCAGGATCGTCCGCGCAAGGTATGGAGAGGAAATTTACCCTCGGAAGAGAGGGATCGTCAGCATTTTCATCGCCCATAAACACCTCTTCGGCACAATCTGCCGCTTTGTCGCCATCGTCGGGTTCATCCCTGAAGCATGGCGGTACCGTGTTGCTTGGAGAGAAGAAACACTTTTCCTCCTCGACGCTTACGCCGGCACAGAATAAGCTGCTCAGCAAGGAAGCCCTTTCAATTAAGTCAATCTTTGAGTCGTCGGCGGCTAGTGAAAAGATTTCGGACGTGTATGAGTTTGAGGACGAGTACGACGATCAGGATACGAATACTGGTACGCTGGGTGCTTCAGGTAATGTTAGTAATCCTACTGGAGGAGCAACCGCTCCTCGGAAGCTCGTTTCAGACGTTCCACCGGCCGAGGTCGTTAGTTCATTGTCGCTAACACCGTCAACAGGACCATTAGCTACCACAGGACCGCTTTTAGGAGACGAGAAAAGGAAGAAACCATTGCAACGGAAATCAACTGCAGCTTCTTTGTCGGATCCACTAGACACGTCCGGTTTTGGAACGAGCGGCTACAGTGCCAGCGCAAAGCGTGCAAAGAAACCGTCTCCTATCAAACCGGAATCTTCGGGATTGGAAAACAAATCGCCCAAAGGTGCTGGCGGTTCGTTACGCCGCGACACAAAGGATAAGGAGGACAGTAAAGAGCAGAAACATTCGATAGAAGTTGAATCCGGCCCTGAAACAATTCGGTCTACGATATATTCTGCCGAAACGCATAAAGATAAGTCGGCCCTTAAGGCGATCCCGACAGCAGCACCAGCAGTTACTACTATCTCTTCTCCAGTCGGGCTAACGACTGCATTTGTACAAACCCCAGTAAAGAGTGACTCCACCTTCGATGTACTGCGCAAATCGCCAAGCTTCAATCTGGTTACACCTGGTCCACTCGGTGCAAAGGAAGACACGTTTAAATCACAGGACGAAAGCGACACCAAACCGACACCACCGCCTTTACCGGCCACGACAACGCCCGGCATCTTTACCCCCGTTATTTCTGCACCGTCGACCGGAAGTGGTGCTGGAAGTGATCGATCGATTTCTGCCGCACTTTATCCACATGGCAAAGGTCCCTCTACGTCTGTGCTGCTTGCCAAGGTGGGTGACGACAGCCAAAAGGAGGAACCAACGTTGGAAAATTGTAAAAAATATTTTAACGATATGAACTTTGAGTTCGACGCGCCGAATGTGAAGAAACCACCATCGATCGCGGACAAAGTATTGAAGGCTTTAAGTCAACAGCAACAGCAACATCAGCAGCAACAGCAAACGATAAAATCTGATAAACCGGAATTCCCGAAGTACATGTCAGGCGTGATGCATCATCACTCGCTTCCCAGTACACCGAAATCCATCATGAACAGTGGCGGTGGCCTGCTGTCGTCGCCAGCAATGGAAAGCGGAATGTCCTTCGTTTCGACACCACATCCAGTGATAAAATCGGAAGCGATAGGAACTAACAGTACCGCCATATCATCGGTGACGGTCAGTACTCTACCGTTGAGCGCAGGATCGTTAAGCAGCAGTGAAGTTTTACATTCGGCAAAATCACAGGACGGTGGAACGGTTCACGGTGTGACGAAGAAGGAAGGCGATGATTCTCACAATTCAACCAAGTCGTCGTCGTCGTCGATTGGTACCGATTCAAAGACAAACCATCCAACACAGACGACACCATCCCCCAGCAGTGGCGGTGGTCATAAGATACACTCACTCGAACAAATTCCCACCTCCCGGAGTAATGATTTAACTGAAACGCTTCGAAAACTGGATCCGGATCCACGGTTCATACATGACGATGAGTCCACAGACAGTAACGATTCCGACAACCGGTTGATCATAGAGGATGCGGAATCGCAAGGTAGCGGAGATCCAGTAGCAGTAGGCTCGGTGGTTCATGCTCCAACCGTACCGACGAGTGGGGCAACACTCAGCACCACTGCAGTGGTCGTACATTACGACAGCAAGCAACCTGCTGCACCTTCGGTGGTTTCCGCCAAGAAGGAACTGTTTGAAGATCGGTCACGTGGTGCTACCGCATCGCCCATAACGCATGAGATGGCTTCTGCCGCCTCAGCAGCAGCAGTTGCAGCCGTTGCGGATAAAGAGAAGCTGATTTTGAAACAGAACCGGCCACCAGCTTCATCATCGGACACAATATCGACTTCGGCACAACCGAAGGAAGAAACGACTAAATCAGTCTCCACGGTACCTGCAACAGACAAGAAACCATCTGGTGGTGCAAAGCAAAGTCTGCTTGAGACAATCATACAGATGAACACGCCCGGTCGTGGCATGAGCTCCGAGGAGTATTTGATGCACAAGGTACAGGAACCACAGCATCAACAGCAATCGTTGGCTGATTGTCGAAAGGAAAGTGTTTCTTTCACGACACAGAAGCAATACGACAGCACGAGTGGTCTTCCCGTATCAACGTCCGTAATAACTTCGACGTCGTCAACCGAACCGGTAACATCCTCAACGACGCAATCCCTCAATCCCGAACACTCTGTTGCGCAAGCGCAAGCACAACCGCCAAACAATGAGTCGCTATCGTTGCTACTCTGCGAAGAAACGATACCGGGATCGCCGGCCCCCAAAGACCAGGACCGACTGCCACCATCCACGGTCGGGCGTAAGGTATACGCTGAGCCACCGCTGGTACCTACCTCTTCGACATCGTCGTCTTCCTTCCTTCCACCGCAAAACATTCAAACCGCCTCCGATCTGAAACCTGTTCCGATGGATCTAGAGCCACCGATAGTTACGATAATGATCGGTGGTAATACGACGATCAGCAGCACTAGCCAGAGCGGACAGGGGGGTGGTGTGGGATCATTCGTTGCCAATATACAACAGCAACAATCACTCAGGGGTAAAATCAACTCCAGTGGAGTTGAATCCACTGTCGACACGCCAAACAGCTCTCCAAGGGATTCAGTTAGCCAGGATGAAAGTAAGTGTTGTTAGGATTAACTGTAAGATCTTTTCCTCTTTTAACGGCACTATCTACTCCACTTTTAGCGCACGATCAAGAATCTCTGTCGCCGATAAAGAAACGTCGCCAACGCAAACCGAGTGAAGAGCCATCGCTCAAACGTCGCCGAACTGGTAACACGAGCTTGGGCGGCTACGGAAGTGCAAACAACAGTGGCGGATACGGTCGTACTCAAAGAGGTCTTACAACAAGCAATGGTATATTGGAACGTAATAACCGCTAATCACCATGCTTTTCATTAATTCACCTCCTTAACTCTTCGCAGCTACAGATAGTGAGGATAACTCGGATAGTATAGCGGCATTCCATCGATCGTCCTCATCTACCATGATCTTTGTCGGCAGCAAAACGGGACGACCCTGTCAGTACAACTTTCTGGTCAATTTAGGTAAGCCAAATGTTAGTGAAAACGTTTGCGCGCAAACCATTAAGTCATTCATGTCCGTTTATTTTCCTTTATTTCCGTTAGATCCATCCCTGAACAGCAATCAGCGGATAGTGATAATTAAGAAAAAGATCCAAGAGCTGCGCAAAACGTACAACTCGATCAAGGCTGAGCTGGCGAGTATCGATCGGAGGCGCAAGAAGCTTCGCCGCCGGGAGCGAGAAAACAAGAAGCAGGCCAAACTGAACAGTGCCAGCGCCGGCAATAACTAAAAGAAAAGCGCGCTGTCATCTGTATCCTTTTCCTTTCTTTTTGTTAATTTTATTTTATTTCAGTAGCACATTCATTGTTTTCGGGCTGCACACCGTGAGCACTCGACGAGAAGGAAAGACCTTCCG
>KB671058.1:95170-254402 GCA_000349105.1 Anopheles epiroticus | reverse complement strand
AGCATTCCTCAAGCCGAAGGGCATCGTCGTAAACTCGAAAAGTCCGAAGGGGGTGGTGATTGCTGTTTTCGGGATGTCTTCCGGATGTAGGGGGATTTGGTGATATGCCTTGTGCAGGTCGATCTTAGAGAAGATGATCTTACCCTGCAAATGCATTGTGAAATCCTGCAAGAACGGCAATGGATAACGGTCCGGGATGGTCTTTGCGTTGAGAGCTCGATAGTCTCCGCAGGGGCGCCAGCTTCCATCGGCTTTCTTCGTCATATGTAACGGGCTGGCCCAACTGCTATTCGATGGACGGCAAACTCCAAGTTGAACCAGCGATTCAAATTCCGCGCGGGCTGCAGCATACTTCTCCGGACACAATCTTCGGGGTCGCGCAAAGGTTGGCTGTCCGGTGGTTTCAATCCGATGTGTGATTTGGGTTCGCAGGCGCGTACCGGGAGCGATCGTTGTGGTTAGTCCGGGAAACTCCCTCAGCAAGTTAGCGTATGGCGACGAACTATCGCAAACCTTGATGGTTGGTTCCTGTAGCTTATAGTCCGTCTCCCCGGGTGTGGACAGCTTGGTAAGTGCGTCCACAAGGCACTTGCGACGAAGGTCCACTAGAAGATTGAAGTGCTGAAGGAAGTCGGCCCCAATGATGGCTGAACCTACGTCCGCTATCACGAAACTCCACATGAATGTTCGGCGAAGTCCCAGGTCCAGGGTGTAAAGCGATTCTCCGTACACCTCGATCGGTGTCTTGTTGGCAGCGAACAGTTTCATCGTCGAAGATTTGTACGGAAAAGAGCTTTGATGGCGAGGAACTACCGAAACATCGGCGCCAGTATCGATGAGGAAGCGTTGTCCTGTTCGACGGTCCACTACAGTGAGGCGATGGCTAGCGGATACCAAGGAGTGGACGTCCCGCTCGGTGTCGTCGGCTGCTAATCAGGATGAAAAGGGTTGCGTGTTGGCTCCCCGTCGACGACCGTGAAAGGAGCAGGGAGCTTGGCAGTTGCGCGCCTTCTGTCCAATCGTCCGAGCCTCGCAGTGTAATCGAAGGGTGTCGTATCGTCCGGTCCTCGACGAGGATATCATCTCCCGAAGTCCAACCAAGAGTGAAGGAAGGAAGACTGCTGCAGTTATCACCCAAGAAGGCAGGAAAGAAGGAAACGGAGGAAGGAGAAATAAAAATAGGATTATTTTCCTAAATGTTTATAACAAGATTTTTCTTCTAGTTTGCATTATAATTCTTTGAGATGCCTGAACAAGATCTTTGTTTTTTCCTGTCCAAACGTCGTAAGAAAGATTTCTTCCGTAAACATTCGTACAAAATTGAAAGGTTGTTTAAAAGTTTTTAGGTTACGGGGTGATTCTGTTACAGCTATCGATCGTTGAATGTTGAATAGATGAATGTTTCCTTTAAAACAAAGACATGTTCCAACGTTTCTTTTCTGCCAACGTTTTTGGTAGTTCCAGCAACGTGTATCGAGATCATATGGATCGCAGCTTTTATAGCATTACGCTTTCATCGGGCACCCATCAGAAACATCCATTATTCCGTTATCTTTATATTAACCTTTAACAGCATGTGTGATAAATCGTTTGAATCATCTTAAAAATCGATACTATTCAACAAGTCCAGGGGCTTCTGAATGTGCGACGAAAAAAAAATGCTTTTTTGCCATAATTTGTAATTCCAAAGTTGCATAAAAATCGTCATTAATTTCTTCTTTCTCTCCAACATTGACACATCTCATACATGCATCAAGCAGCAAGCGATTAACCATCATCTTTAGCATCATTATCAACATCGTACAACCGAAACATTGGACACGAGCTACTCGACGAGTCGCGCCTTGAGGACCGTTTCCAACGCTCTCTCTGATCAGTGTTTTTTCTGCCGTTGCAGGCGTCGTAGCAACCGCTTACTTTGCTGTATTGTGCTTAATTCAATTATCGTTCGTGTCGTCCATTAGAGGACAAGTGTACGGCCATGTTGTTCGTTCGGGTTTCTTTGTCCCTATTGCTGCTGCTGGGCTTATGGATCAACACAGCGATCGAAGCGAAGCGATCCTTCATCAACCCATACCCTCGGTTTAAGGCCATGCCACATGCACCCCACGAAGACGTCGGTGAGCCCCTGTTCCTTACGCCCTTTATCGCCAACAAATCGATCGCAGCAGGCAGAGACGCTGCTCGCGTCAACCATTCCGCCATCCCGGCGGACGTGGAAAGCTACTCGGGCTACTTGACGGTGGACGAAGCAACGAACTCGAACCTGTTCTTCTGGTACTTTGCGGCTAAACTGAACCGCGAGTCACCGGTGGTCCTGTGGCTGCAGGGTGGCCCGGGTGCGTCGTCCCTGTACGGATTGTTTACAGAAAATGGGCCGTTCTCGGTGCGTAGCGATATGAAGCTGCAGCCGCGTAAATACAGCTGGCACCTGAACCACCATCTCATCTACATCGATAACCCTGTCGGAACGGGGTTCAGCTTTACCGATAAGGAGGAGGGCTACTCGACCAACGAGACGCACGTCGGGGCAAACCTGCACAGTGCGCTCCAGCAATTCTTCACACTCTTTCCGGATCTGCAGCAGCAGCCGTTCTACGTCACAGGTGAATCGTACGGTGGAAAGTATGTACCTGCCGTGGCCCATACCATTCACCAACACAATGACAACGCGAAGGTGAAGCTAAATCTGCAGGGTATCGCGATTGGCAACGGGCTGTGCGATCCGTTCCATCAGCTCGTGTACGGAGACTACCTGTACCAACTCGGGTTGATCGATGGCCAGACGCGCGATCAGTTCCATCAGTACGAGGCGAAGGGCCGGGACTGCATTAACAAGAAAGACTTTCAGTGTGCGTTCGATGTATTTGACGAGCTGATCAATGGCGATCAGTACCCGAGCGGATCGCTGTTCAAGAATGCATCTGGGTTCACGACGTACTTTAACTATCTGCAAACGAGTCCGGACCCGTCGGACGAGTATATGGGCAAGTTTTTGCAGCTGGCAGAAACACGACGTGCGATCCACGTGGGTAATAACTCGTTTCACGACCTAGAGGGCGAGAACAAGGTCGAGGATCATCTGAAGCTGGACGTAATGCAGTCGGTGATGCCGTATCTGAACGAGCTGTTGAACACATACCGTGTGGTCATTTACAACGGTCAGTTAGATATTATTGTGGCCTATCCGCTGACGATGAACTACATAACGAAGCTTAACTTCCCTGGAATGAACGATTACAAGAAGGCCCCACGGCACATCTGGCGGGTGGATGGTGAGATTGCTGGCTACGCAAAGGAGGCGGGAAATTTGGTCGAGGTGCTGGTACGCAATGCTGGCCATATGGTACCGAAGGACCGTCCAAAATGGGCCCTCGATCTGCTGATGCGCTTGACGCACGGTAAGAAGTTTGGAAAGAAGCAGATCCAGCACTACCACGATCGCGTGTGAGAAGCTGAGGAGATAAGAAAGATAATAAAGATGGAAATATTGTGTACTCTAATAATTATTGCATGTATTTACAGAAAATGTTTAAAAATGCCCACTTGTTTCACACGAATGCCTTGCAAAGCGTAACCGTATGATCAACTCCGCACGTCACCTTATGGACGCGTGCATTAAGCGCAACCTTTAGCGGGAAAAATTGATCGTTTTTGTGTCCCAATCCTAGGCAGGCGTGTCGATTGTGGCCCCACATGTACAGATCGTACTGTTCATTCACGGCCGCCGCATGTGTAATACCACAGGCAATTGAGACCACCTTTGCGTTGGGGCTGAATTCATTCTTGCCGAAGAGGGCCGGGGGTATACGGGTCGGTTTGGGTTGATGCTGCACTTCCGGACCGAAACCAAGAATACCGTATCCCCAGGAAAATACGTCGCCGTGTTCTGTAAAACAGCAACGAGACTTGTTCATCTGTTTTGTCGTGTTGGAAGCGAAAAGATAATTTACCATTCAAGATCAGGCAGTATGAGCCGGCAGCTGCAATATCAACAATTTTGCCGCACTCCTTCGCGAAAGACAGATGCCGTGGGATGCTGATTTGTGGATTGTCTTCTGCAACATCCCCCAATTGACCGTACTCCGAGTTGCCCCATCCAAAAAGTTCTCCTTTATCTATGAAACAATGGAGATGGGAAGTTGACTTAGCCGATGCCGATTTGGCTCTTTCGCCCTTTCGAAACACTTACCATTAATGGCCAATATCGTATCACAGCTGCTGGAAACCTTTACGATTCGTTCACCCTTGACGTCTCCCTCGGCAGAACCCGGGACATCAACTAACCCATACCGTCCCTGTCCGGCCTGCCCATCGTCGCTCCAGCCACAGGTAAAAATGCGCCCCGATTCTGTCAGCATCATGCTATGGTCCTGTCCGCACTCGATCGCTCGTATAGGTTCATCAAGCGTAATGGTGTTTATCACCGGGTTGCGAAAATAATCCTCACCGGCGACGATTTGTCTACCACACTGTCCGTACGAGTTATTGCCCCACGCTAGAACCGACCCATTCTTGGTAAGGGCCAACACGTGCGCACGTCCAGCGGCTACCCGTACCACACGCTTCCGTTGTTCGGTTTCTGCTGTGCTTAAATCAATCGGTGCGGGATAGATAATAAGCTCCAGCGGTTTCTTATGCGATCCTGGCGCTTTCTGTACACCCAGCTGCCCATCCGTATTGATACCGGTGCCCCAAACTTCCGTTCCATCCGACTTTTCAATCACATACACCGTGAATCCGTAACCAGCGGCAACGTCCACTACTGTATGGCGACCCTCGGCAAACGATAGTCTGCTAGGATGCTGCACAAAATCGGTGTATATTTGTGCCTGCTTTTTGAGGGACGTTTGCATACCGAGTGCTCCCGTTGCTGCCAAACCCCACACATACACACGGGTGTCGGTCGCTTTCGCGACCGGGAATTGATGGACTGGTAAACGGGACACATCCTGTCGTAGCACACTTCGTCTGTTGCTGCTATAGAAGCGGGCAATTTGTTTCACGCTACCAACTTTCCGTAAGCATGCCCTACTGTGATGCATTGCTGTGGAGTGCATTTTATCTGTTATTTTTCACAGTATGTCGTACCAAGAACCTTTCCCCTTCCCCATAACTCGACTGTTTTTGTTTTCCTCCGTTACATAACCTCACACATGTGGCGCCGCTTTTGACAGCTTTAGTTCGCAGAATATAGGGCGCAAGCAACAGCAGACTATAAAGACCAAGTTTATTTCATTCCCGTCGGTCGCGGGAAAATAGAAAATATTCATTTCTACATTTTTATTAGAAGTACAGTTACGAAATAGTTTTTTACAGGTGACGATGGCACGTCGGATGGTAAGAGGAGTACATCAACATTACTTAAATTTACGAACTTACAACTCTTTCGCTTTTCCCTCTTTCTAGACCACTGTTTTCGGCCATGCACTGGCAGGCCGCAGAGCTGTCGCTACTCGTCTCTTTAGTCACTCTGCCCCTGCCTGCACGAACCGCATGTACGAACCGGACTATCTGGAGGTAATTATTTGATTCCGCCCCTTAAGTCGATTACCAGCCGGATGTCCATCGGTGACAGCGTTACCCTTGCTCGATGCATGCAGCACTTGTACGCATCCTCGAACAGTTGCACGAGAAACACTTCCGACGATTCATGCAATGCACGCAGTGCCTCGGTCGTGATGCGAAACCGGTTATCGAAAACCTCTCGCACGACGCGTCCAAATGCTGCCTTTGGAATGAGTAGATGCCAGGTTTGCTGTAGGTGTAGCATTTCCTTCAGGAATGGTGCGATGCGTCGATGGCCCTGGTTTCGGGACTGGGGCGCAGCATTCGCTCGCGAACGTGGTGGGTCAGCAGACAGTGATCGACGCTGTGAGCTAGAGGCACTCGTCTCCGGCGTGTGTGATCTGGTGCTACTTTGGCTGCGTCGGTTACGTTGGGACGCTTCCTGCTCCTCCCTCTCGTCACCCTCGCTTGAGCTGGAATCAGACGAAAGCTGCCGCGATCGACTACGTGATGCTCTGGCCATGTTTTTCTGCTCTTCTCGCTTCGATTGCGATCTTGGTACACTTTTACGTCGTGGCATTTTGTCAGTTTTTATATGTGGGGAATTTATATGAGTTGCAGTGCACTCTAAAACACGGTTTGATGGTTAGAATGCGACTTTTCCCCGAAGATCGACTTCGACCGTTAAATTGTTTGTTATTCAAGTGACGCCGAGAAATGACACAAGAAACGTCACATAAAAGATGCTCTGTTCTAAGAAGCTGGTGTTTTAGTACAGTAGCGAGTAAAACGAATTGATGCACGGTTTATTTTCTTTTTCAGCTGCTAAAACCTAAATATCCGCTGTACGATACGCTCAACGTTACGATCAAGGGCTACGACTTTCCACTGCTCGAAAGCTACCAAAAGTTTATTCACAATGTAGCGGATTCGATGGATCTGGAGATTGCGGACGCATATGCACAGCCACCACAAAAGCTAAACGTGCAAAAGTTCAAACCCAACTCGAGCGTTATCGATAGCGAGTACAAGCTAACGGTTTACGAACGGACGGTGCAGGTGGAGAAGGTTCAAGCACCGCTGTACCCGTTGTTATTGCGAACACTGCAAGCGGCCCTGCCAGAAGGAGTAACATTGAAAGTGACAGAGCATACCTGGGAGCAGGAAGAATCCAGATACGTGCCCGATCGGGACCTAAAAGAGCTCAAGCAGCAGCTAGACGAAATGGGCGGAGCATCGAAGAAGAAATAAATGAAATTAGAATCGATAGAGGATAGTTTTTAAATAGCACAAAAAAGGCTTCAATTTTTTGTTTCATCAACGGTAAAGAAAGATGGTGGGATTTAGGGGGAAAAAAAACAAAATAATCCATTCAAATAAATGCATGATAATCTCTTTCCAATACTTACTTATCGGGCGCTACAACCGCTTCACGGTCTTCGTCTGCTGCAACAGACTCTGAAACTGCTCACGGTCTCGCTGTTTCCCAAAGGCTGTACTAAAACCGCTTGTCAGCTGGTTGGATTATTTTGCTACCGTCACCCTCAAGGGTTTACGTTAATCATCACGTAGCCAAGGGAGATTGTTAACATCAAAACAAATCAGTTTCGAGTTGGCAGCCGCACACCGTTTCACCATATGGAGCTGGAACAAGAGTTTCTTCAGCTTTCGACCAAGTTCCTTTTCCTGAACTGTGGCAGCCAGATTGCAGACTATCGAAATGAGATCAACACACTCCTCAACGAACTCAACGGGCTGAACTATCGTGCGGCAAGGATCGGCGATGCTCGCTCTCCCGTCCGGCTGATGGAATCGTTCGTCAACATTCCCCCGCACGAAGACACGCTGGTAGTGAAGGCATGCTTTCTCATCAAATCACTCGTTGGACGGCAGAAGATCGTTGTACCGGAACCGGTAGCGCTTGAATTGATCGGTTGGCTACGCAAGTGCCTCGAACGACGTTTCTATCAGGTGGCCTGCGAAGTGTTGGGCACAATGCAGCTGCTTTTTCGTCGGTGTAGTGATACTTCAACGGTAAGAAAAAGCGGCAATGGGATACTGTGACTTTGCTAAAAGGGCTTTGCTAATTCCTTTTCAGCTTCTTGATTTTTTCATATCAAACAATGGAATTCTAGTCAACGTGCTTGCTGATCCGGATTACCGGCGCGTCGAACCGAAGACGAACTCTTCCTGTCTCGTCGATCAATGTAGCTCGAGTGAGCTCTACTTGGCAGCTCTTTTATGTCTCGAGTCGTTCCTGATCTGCTCCGAATCGCTTTCACTCGAAGTGCTGGAACTGTACCTTCCGGTGGTGGGGAATGCCGTCTTGGATTTAATTTTCAAGGCACGACCGGAATCGTTCACCGAACTCGCCTACTATAACCTAACAACAGCGGCACTAAATTGTCTACGAATTATAGTCTCGTTGGATGAGTCAAGTGAATGGACAAATTCGCAGCTAGGGCGACTGATTGGAGCATCTAAAGCCTTCATCATGTATGGTATACCGGAAGTGGCAAAGTTGCTACCGCAACGAGTTCCAGTTTCGCAGCAGGGCATCCCTGAACCGCAACACATACCCATTAGCAAGGGAGGGAAAACGGCCAAGACGCGTAGAACGCGAACACATCACAAGAATCGACGAGGCGGTTTGAGAAACAGTGGGACGGGTAGTCGAGAGAAACAACCAAACGATGGTGACATTAACCGGCAACCGTACTCGGAAGCAAGCATTGTGCTGGAATGTAAATTAGTTGACTGGTGGAAGAGTTACACATTTTATTAACAAAAAAATCCTTTCTACACAGGGTCCTCCAAGTGTCAGCCACCGTTGGCCGGATGTTATCTTACGAGCGACTCGGACTATTCCGAAACCGAAGCAACCTCCTCCCGCACACAGGTCGAACGGCATCGTTCAGCGAAGCTTCGACAGGGTGCATTGGTATTGATCGGCACACTGGCCCAAAACGTCGAGAAACGCATCATGTTCGGGTACTGGCATGCACTGTTTCCCGACGAAACGCGCACATCGGCCACTGTGTCCCTATTGAACTGTGTGCTGCGGGATCCCACACCAAAGTGTCGCATAGCGGCCATCCAAGCCACCTCGTTCCTGCTTTACAAATCGAAACCGTTTCTTATACAGGCGGAGAGTAGCAAGAAACCGCTCGTATCCTTTACCCCGTTCTCTGTTTCGCTCGGCAACATGATAATTGAAATGTACGCCATGCTCACCCAGGCGCTCACGCTTGAAAGTGACTTGACCGTGCTGACACAACTGCTAAAGGGACTTACGGTGTTTATTCAGGCGACACCGTTTCACCGTTTGCGGGTCGGGATTGCGAGTCGGTTCGTGAAGATCGTACGGCCGTTGGTGCGGCATCGCGATCCTACGATTAAAGTGGCCGCCCTAATGGTGATGGGATATTTGATTTCTGTTCCGGACATGACGGAAGAAATTGCTGGCTTGGTGGGGATAAAGAAACTGGCACAGGCACCAACGGGCAATGTGGTGCGTAGCAAACCCGTAGCAAAGGCGTAAGTGATGATAGGTGGAAGATGAAGAAGATGAACTTTTAATATTAATGATTGCTTATATTACAGATTTGACTTAGAAGTGAATCAAGAGGAAAACGAGGAAGAGGAGGCGCTGGATTCTGGCCCTGAGGAGGACACTGTTGAGGTTGACAATGATAAACAAAATTCGCAGACCAGTGAGAACGGCATTGAGGAGCAGCAAAGCTGTATGTCCTGGTTGCTGCTGGTTACGCTGGAAAATTTGGGTGTGAACGGTGTCGCGTCTTCGGTTATGCCGGTTCGTATGGAATGTCTCCAGGTGCTGTGCGCTATGGCCAGTCATTTTTCTCTGCTTGCTGACCATCTGCCGATGGTAGCGCAAGCAGTGGTGAATGCTTTTGGTGATCCTCTGTCGGAGATTAAGCTCTATGCCGGTCGTTTGTTGGATCTTCTCGGGCATTCCATACACACGGAGCTGCTGTTACAAGGTATAGTTAAATCTGTACATCTCGACCATAATTGTCTATAGTTGACCATGATAATTGTTTCACACACAGATAACATCGATCCGGAACAACTGAATGTGGCTCTTCAGTTCTGGACCACCGTTATGCCTACCGTGACAGAGCAGATACAGGACGTGTATCTTGTTGCCACGTTGCGTTCCGTGTGCTGTGATGCACTGGGTAATATCGGTGTGCACGTGTACGAGAAGTTTCCGGTAAGATGTAGATATAAGGATCATGCTACGGTAATGCTCTTACTTTACTGCTGCAGCAACGTCTAAATACTTTCGCCTTTGCTTTGTTAATATGTAGTCAGAGGTTTTCTATCGCCTCAGTAGTGTCTCGGACCAAAGATGTCTTGCATCTGACGTTGGTTATAGTCATTCTTACATTCTTGTCTCTCTTCTTATGTATGGGTAAATTATGCCAAGATTAAAAACACTAGTAGTGCACCCTTGTTAACGTTGAGGTCTCTTATATTTGTCTCTTATTCCAGAGGGACCGGCAATTGGCACTAATTTCACTGCTGACCGGTTGCACCTTTGACGACGACAGTGCCGTATCGTCCGCGGCAGCACGCACCCTCTCCGTGTACATTCTGTTCCCATCCCTAAGAGATGATGTATGTTACGTAGAAAATACGATCGAATCGATTTTGAGGATAATGCGTGATCCTAACCTGACTGCACGAATTAAAACCAGCTGGTCGTTGGGTAACGCTACCGACGCTCTCATATTGAACCAGCAGCATCATCTGCAGCACGAATCATCCCCAGCGGAGGATTATTCTATGATAAATGATGAGCTGATGCGTCGCATCCTGGAGGTCGGACTTGAATCTGCCAAGGATAACGATAAGATTCGCAGCAATGCTGTACGCACGATCGGTAATGTCCTGCATCTTCTGCGACCTGCACAGCTTGAGCAACCCGCTTGGTTCACTCTCTACCAGGACGCCATTGAACGGCTAATACATAACGTAACCGTTTCGAGTACCGTTAACGTAAAGGTAAAATGGAATGCCTGTTATGCGCTTGGAAACATGATGAAAAATGAAACCTTCTTTCTACCCGTGGTTGGCGGTGGGCGCTGGGAACGTCGAGTGTTTCCGGCGCTCTGTGAGACGGTGGTTAATTCACCCAATTTTAAGGTACGCATCAATGCTGCCCAAGCCCTATCGATCATTGACAAACGAACGCACTATGGTGGGTTTTTCCACCAGACCTGGACCGCTCTATTGCGTGCACTGGAGCAGTCGGATAATTTGGTGGACTACAACGAGTACAAGCGACGAGACTCGCTACAGGAACAGTTGTGTCTATCGCTAGCGCATTTGTTGCGTTTGGCGATGAGAGAGGATGTGCAGACGATGGCTACCGTCCTGTTGCCGCTTTACGACGCAGTACGCGGGAACTGGGTGCGTGTGATAAGTCGCATACTACCGGAGAAGAGTGCTGTGCTGCTGGAGTCTTATCGTATGCTGATGGAGTTGCAGAAGGACAAAGGTGCAGGTGAGTCGATTCCTGCATCGTCGTGGGATTTGTTATTAAAATGCTTCAAGGACTCAGATGTTTGCTAGGAAAATAAACGCAGCCCGTCGATCACGATTGAACGGTTCTTTCCAAGTCGTATTTATGATATTGGAAGGCTTACAGTAATTCAAAAAGTTTATTAATGTTAAATGGTAAATTTAATCTACTGTCTCTCAGCTCCAGTTTGGTGCATTGGATCGTCGTCTGCTACACTGGTTGGTCGGACCGCCTGCAAAATCTTTGCACAGGTCTGGTACAGCAGCGGTTCGCCATCCATCGTTTCTCGCAACTCCCGACACATCTGTTCAAAAGTGGACTCCTTCAGTTGTCCCAACTGAATGGCAGCTCGAATGATTTGCTCATCGATTGGTCCGACAAGGAAAAATATTGCTTCCCGCACCTCCGCGCATGCCGTTTCAACGTCAAACTCTCCACCATCATCTGCAGTGTCTTCAGTTTCGTCTTCCTGCTCCATTGTTGTCCCGTTTTCCACTGACCTGGAAAGCTTCTGCTCTTCCGTTGGTGCATTTTTAAGTGCCTCAGCTAGTTGATCATAAATTTTCACCATGTAAATGAATGATTCGGCCCGAAAATGATACATAATGCCGCTGTAGATATTGCTGATCGATACGAAGATACAGACGTGATTTTTTGTGACCGGAAACAGCACGCATTCTTTTACGAACGAGGACAGCACACGGTGCACGCAACGATCTACCTCGCTCACGTACGCTTCGTACAGCTCGTTCGCATTTACGATAAAATGCTCGTGAATCTCGAGAAAGCGACGCATCGTTTTAATGTCCTTCAGCGTTAGTGTGTCTTCATCGAATCCGTCGCTCCCCGATTCACGTGCCGTAAACGGGTACAGCTGTTTGAACGCCTCGAACAGTCCTTCCAGAAGGCAGCTCTTTGCAAAAAGTCGATAGAACTCGTTCAGTTGCGCATAATCTACCTCCGCTTCGGTGAACCGATTGATCATCGCGTTCACCGTCTCGGCCGTGTGCTCCAGCAGTGCCCGGTTCGTACTGGTGGCCAGGATGAGTGCAAGCTTCTCCGTCAGATTGTCGACCTTTTTCATCATACCAAACCAATGGTATCGCTCATCGTCCGACCGATCAAAAAGCGTTGTTAGGGTGCGCATTAGCTGAACCAGCACCGGTGCATCGGATATCGAGAGAAAGTCACAGAAGGTGACCAGCAAGTTGCTCTGCCGGTAGAACAAATCGTGCATTTCGTCCACACAGCACATGTTGCCGATTATGCCGAACAGGATCTCGATCAATCGATAGTCCTCCGAATTGGCGGCAAGCGCGAGAAACAGTTCGATGACATCCTGCTCGAGCAGGAAACGAACCACGTCCGGTTCGATCGTCATGTCCCATAGATTGCAAAGATCGTGTTCGAACTCTTCGTCCTCTTCCAGCAGCCGGTTACCCTGTTTCGAGAGCTTCAGGATGGTGGACAGGACAAACCGTTCCGAGTACATCGTCTCACCGATTCGGTCGCCTTTAAGGGTTTGCAGTTTTTCCTGTATTTTGGCTTCATCTTCCTCTTCGGGCGGCTCCTTGCTAGACGGATTGTGCTCCTCCGGCAATGATTTTTGTTCCATGGTTATGACACTTTTTGAGCTGCTTTCGGGTTTCTCTCCTTCCGATTGTTTCTCTTCATCATTGGTCAAACCCTTGTTTTCCACTTGTTCAGTGCGGTTGTCGGTAGAATCACTAGTACTTTCCATCGTATTTTTATGCACGATGCACCTACGAATTACGCTTTTTAATTCGGTTGTTTATATGCTTAGCCGGCCGACGCTGCTTGGAGACTGTTTTTTTTACAGCGGCAAAAGCGTCTTCGGGTATCGTTCACAATCAGCTTTCAGCTGTACCGTAATTCAGGGTTTTAGAACAACGAGCTGTCAGTTTTGACAGTAGTCAGAAAACGCATGTAGACGTAAACAGATCATCACAACAAAACCTCGTGTTCGGTCCTGTTCGGAAAAAGTGTGATTCAACTATCATTGCTGGTGAATTTGTGGTCCAAAATGAGTGCGCTGGAGCTGGACGAAGTGCCCGGCTTTTCGTTGCACAAAGCCGAAGTAGATTACGACGATGAGGGGGATGGAAAAAAGGGCAAGAAAAAGTCGGGCGGATTTCAGGCCATGGGTCTGAGTGCGCCGGTACTGAAGGGCATCCTTAAGATGGGCTACAAAATCCCGACACCGATCCAGCGTAAAACCATTCCCATCATCATGGACGGGCGCGATGTGGTGGCGATGGCAAAGACTGGTTCCGGCAAGACGGGGTGCTTTTTGATTCCGATGTTTGAAAGGTTGAAGCAACGTGAGGCGAAGGCGGGCGGTGGAGCACGGGCGCTGATTCTCTCACCAACGCGCGAGCTGGCCATTCAGACTTTCAAGTTCATAAAGCAGTTGGGCCGGTTTATGGATCTCAAGACGATTCTGGTGCTCGGAGGCGATTCGATGGATTCCCAGTTCGCCGCGGTACACACGCTGCCGGACGTGATCGTTGCTACGCCGGGCCGCTTTTTGCATCTTTGCGTCGAGATGGACCTGAAGCTAAACTCGGTCCAGTACTGTGTGTTGGACGAGGCCGACCGACTGTTCGAGATGGGTTTCGGTGAGCAGTTGACGGAAACGATCAAACGGTTACCGGAAGCGCGCCAGATGGTGCTATTCAGTGCGACACTGCCGAAGCTGATGGTAGACTTTGCAACGGCAGGCCTGTGTCAGCCGGTGCTGATACGTCTGGATGTGGAATCGAAGATACCGGATACGCTCGACCTGAAGTATATCTACTGTCGACCGGCGGAACGGTACGCCACACTGTTGGTGCTGTTGCGCGAAGTTATCCCTAGCACTGCGCAAACGGTAATTTTTGCCGGCACGCAGCATCACGTGGAACTGATATCGATGGTAAGTCGGGTTTTTATCGTCGATGCTATGGAGCCGTATTTTACTTTCACTTCTTATTTGCAGATGCTAACCAAAGCCGGTGTTCCCAACAGTCACGTTTACTCCGGACTCGATGCGTCGGCACGCAAGATTAACACGGCCAAGTTTACCCACCGCAAAGTGAACGTATTGGTAGTGACGGACATTGCGGCCCGTGGTCTCGATATACCGACACTAGACTTTGTGGTGAACCTTCACTTCCCGGGCAAACCGAAACTTTTCATCCATCGTGTCGGTCGCTGCGCACGTGCCGGGCGTAGCGGTACGGCATATTCGATCTTTTCCAACGACGACATCGCCCATCTGATTGATCTTCACATGTTTTTAAACCGACCGCTCGATCCGGCCGATCGAAAAACAATCGGCGTAGTGCCACCGGAAACACAGGAAACGGAGCATCTTCTCGTGCAGGAATACGTACGGCACATCGATCTGGCGACTGCGTACCGGGTAAGTAACAATGCGTACAAACAGTACATCGTCACGAGACCGGCAGCATCGGCTTCTTCCAACAAGCGGGCAAAACAGTTCAAAATCGACGAACTGGGTGTGCTGCAAGACTTTGAGCGGGAGAATACCGAGCAGGAAAGCGGGACCAAGGGCAAGAAGTGGAAAAAAGGAAAACCCATTGCGTTGAAGACAAAGAGCAAAAATGAAGAAGAACCGAAGGAGCAAATTAAGCTAAACAAATCAAAACAAGACGTTGATCCGGATGAGTTTAGAAACGATTTTCTTGCGCGTATGAAAAGCTATCGCCCGAATGCGACCATTTTTGAGCTGAACCCGAAAGCACACGCCCGAGAGCTAGTGGCAATGACTCAGAAGCGTGAAGCGGATGAGGCTAAAATTGAGAAGCATAAGCGTAAGCTGGCTGAGCTGGAGCAGGAAGAGCAGGAGAAGCAGAAAAGCAAGTTGGCGGCCGCGGCGACGGAAGAGGAAGAATGCGAGGAGAAGGAGGAAAAGGCCGTTAAGAAACGTCGCAAGGGTGCAATCCGCGATGAGGACCACTTTATTGCGTACCAGTCCAAGGATGCGATCGAGGAAGATGGGTACGCGATCGACAATTTCGCCCGGCAGGCTAATTCGGCCGAGCTGAGCGTTGTGGGCGATACGGCGGAGGGACAGCGGATGCACCGGCAGCTACAAAAGTGGGACAGGAAAAAGAAGAAGATGGTGAACGTAGAGAACCCTAAGGCAGGCAAAATACGAACCGAGCACGGTGTGTGGATTGCGGCTTCCTATAAGACGGGCCGTTACGACAAGTGGAAGGAGCGCACGAAGGTGGACGAAAAGTTGATGGCGGAACAGGCCCAACAGTCGGACGATGAGGGTGGTGATGGGGCGGCACCGAGCGTACCGATCGTACGAAGTCACTACCCGACTACGCACTGGGGACGACACAATGCGAAGGCCGATCTGCGTAAGCTGCGCGATCTGGATCTGAAGACGCCCGAGCAGATCGTGAAGAAGCGCATGGAGAAAGAAACGAAGATGGCACGCGAAAAGGCGGCTCGGTTGAGAAACATCCAGCGGAAGAAGCGTGCACTATCAAAGCGGCAAAAGAGTGGCAAAGGCAAGTAGGTTGGTTGGCACTATTGGATGAAAAGCGCAGAATGTTTTTGCAAGGATAGGTAATAAAAAATCATGCATATAGCAACCGCAGCGCTGAACATTACGTGTGAAAGAGGATGAAAGAAATCGACGGTTTAGATGTTCCGGAGAGGTAGAGAAGATATAGAGAGCGAGAGAATGTGCGTTAGAAATTCATTCCAATTGGAAATGGACTTCCTTTCTAAACGCGTTATAAATCATTCTTGGTAAACGGGTCGTAAAGATCATACCTGACCCAACCGACCTTAACCGTGAAGGGTGGGAATAGAGAGGAAACATCAACCGAATGAAATTTACACAAAAAGAAAAAACCGGAATAATGTACCGTAATACAGGAAGGAAGTTTTCGGTAGATAGAAGATAATCGTTATCGTGGGTTGCGTTTTCCCTTTTCCCTCTTAACCAACAGCCCCTGATATTGAACTTTGAGGAGTATTTATTATTTTTTTCGGCGAACGAAAACGAGCTTAGCGATGTTGGTCTATTATGTGACAATGAGTGATAAAGGGGCTCATTTCCGCCTTCCTTAATTAGAAGATAAAAAAGGAAGTATGGTATCCTAGTCTTCTGTTGTCGGAATGAGTCGAAATCATTTTTTTAGCCATCTTTGAAGGTAACATTTTCTGTTGTCTAAATTACATTCCTGGTCTCATTCTGGAAATCTGCCAGCAATAAGCACGTGATCCATTTTGCCGTCTAGAATGTTCCTTAATTGCTTATACTCATTTTTTGTCTACTAGTAAGGTAGAGCAACGGTTGGCCTAAATTTTGACTCCCCATGGAATGATGCACTATCAGTCGATCGCTAGAATTAAGGAACCGAAGCATGTTCTTGAGGGGAAGTCCTCAAAATAGGATCAAGGGCAATCGTTCATCGGCTAATGCCGCGTTGAAGTCCTTGCGATGGTCCTCGGTATTGCGTGTTAGCCTTGAGTCAGACCAAATCGCATCATAATCATCATTATCATCGCCATCAAGCACTACGCGGGACAGGAAGAAATGGCTACGACGTCTGTCGTCTGGGTTGGGTTTGCTAGTTTAGTTTGCCTTTTTTTCTGTACAATTTCACATAGAACGTGGAATGATGTATGGGTCGACGCACTTTTTATGCTCTCATTTTATTTTCTCCTTTTCTTTCACACCCTTTGTCAGGGAGGGGTTTCGGAAATCGGACGATGACGATTTCCCGAGGTGTTAGACAAAACCGCCACGCGCCCAGCATGACATGCTGCCGACGATTTCCCTCGGAAACGAATGGGGTGCTAATAAGAAATTACATCCATTAGTAGGGCCGAGCGGTACGAATGCAAAGGGAGATCAGTTTTCGGCGGAATTCTATTACGGAAGCATACGGGTGGCTTCAAAATAATATAAAAGCGTGAAGGGGAATAATGGTCCTAACGTTAACGCTATTGTAAAGGTTACACGTGTGTATGGATGTGAAGTTGACTAATTCAATCATTTACCAATCGAATACAGTTTTTTTGGGCTGGGATAGAAGAGGGCACCCTTATGTCCCTTATTTAGATCAAACGAATGATCAAAATGTTTCGATTTCGGGAGAAGCAGCTGATTGCCTGTGGGCATTTATACGACTCAGAGCTAACAACTGCTGGTTCTTTTACAACACATTGACGATGAAAAGAGAAAGAGTCTGGATTAATTCGTTTAAATTAGTCTGCAAATAGATAATTGTTGATAAATAAATGTGAGGGCGCTTAAGCAGGCTTTCTTAAAATAGGTGTTTGTTTTACGAGAACTTTAATGATATTAGTTGTTTGAACAAGTTGAGAATTTGATTTACAAAATGTTAATTGACCTCTGATGATATTTGTGTATGTAACATTTAATTCGACGGCCAGGCAGGGTCCGGATGTATGAGAAAGGCTTCCAAAATTGACTTTGAAATACAGTAGAACGTCGATTACCCGGGTCCTGATTGAACGGGGGGTGGATTATCCGTTATTAACGCA
Source organism: Anopheles epiroticus (assembly GCA_000349105.1). Lineage (NCBI taxonomy): Eukaryota > Metazoa > Arthropoda > Insecta > Diptera > Culicidae > Anopheles > Anopheles epiroticus. The sequence continues at coordinate 236,785 of KB671058.1, read as the reverse complement.
AATACAACCCTTTATGTTTACATGGATCGATTATCCATGCAAATCCATTATCCGGTATTCGTCCCGTCCCGACTACCCCGCGACAACCGACGTTCTACTGAATAAAAATTGTATTTTTTGTTGAAAGTTGCCTGAACCTTAATTTCAAATTCTTCCCACATCTACTGTGGTATCTACTCAACGTGTTGTTTGTCTGCTCTTTCGCTCAATGTGATGTCAGAAAGAGAAAGGACATTGTATGTGAAACAGACTGTGGTACTGCATGCTACTGAGAAGGCGAAATAAATCTATTGCAGGTTTATTCCATAAAACAGTCTTGTTCCATAAACAAGCCAAAATGTTACAAAAAGAACAATTAACATTATTCTCTCAGTGTTAAAATTTCATTACAAATCATTTTTGTTAGTTGGGTACATGTGACCAAAACCGCCACTCGCACACTGGGTTACTACACTTCGGCATGGTTCGGTAATTTGCGGCAGGAGCGTAGCAAGAGGCATCTCTTTCTAACTCCCGTCGATTGCACCTCTCGCTCGGTTCGAAAGTCCAGATTCCGTGTCGGTGTTTGTTGTGGCAGCCATTTTTTGTCACTCACCAAAAGTCAAAGCGTACGGATGTGCGTCTGTATCGCGTCCGCGGTTTGTCGAGTGTTTTTTGTGTTAAAAGTTCCGTACATTACGCAAAACTGATTGCATCGATTATTGCAATTAATTTTGCAGACTGTGAAGCAGCATCAGTTGAATTGTGGTCGGTGTGCTTTTACATTAATTTGGGATATTAAACTGAGGCGCGTAGGGGTGAACATTTAAATCCCGTTTCGGTAGCGTTCACTACTACTGCTGCATAACCGAGTGTGTTGCGTCCATGTACGCGCTTGGGTATAGCTGGCTTGAAGCATCTAGAAACGATTGTATGGCAGTGTGTGTTGTGTGTATGCTTGGTGCTGTGGAGTGGATAGCAGTGGAGTGTGGTTTTGTGTTTGTGGAGTTTTACGTGTGATTTTGGTTGCCAACAATGCACACCACACAATTGCAGCAACCCTTGGGAGGAGCGAGCAATGCGTCAGAAGCATGCGACGAACGGGTGTAAACAAGTGTGCGTGCCTGTCAGATTGCTGCCTCTGCCCCTTTGGCTCAACAAAGCCAAATTTTGTTGTTTTGTGTGGTTGTATTTTACGGGTGACAATTTTGTAATATAGAAAAACGTATAAAAGAAGTAACAAGAACGAGTACAACAGATCGTAATCGCCATGTGTACGGTAAAGAGTGCGTTTCAATGTGTGCAATCTTGCAACCGAGTTAGGGCAAGGAAATGGTGTCGTTGCTGCCTAGTGTTATATTCCGTGCTAGTACAATGGGCTTAGCCGCACAGAAGTGAATGCCTTTGGTAAAAGTCCTACAATAGCAACTCAAAGATATCAACATGAGTATTCTATTTATTGGGGATTGCTCACGCGTACACAGTGGGCTTCTCAATTGCTGCGTGGCAGTATCGTATCCGTGTCAAGCCCGTAATCGCCCCTTTTTCGTGTGCTGTGGACAGTGTTTGAAGGTGAAGAAACACCTTCAGTTTAGCCCTTCGGTCATGAGTGTGCAAAAGATTTGCTCTTGAGTTTTTCAAATGCTAAAGTGAAAGCAATAGGACAAATCAAAACAACGCCCTAAACACACTCTGTCCTGCGTTCTTCTCCGTTTTGGCGTTTGTATGTATGGGTGCGTATGCGCACACGCTAGTGTGTACGTGTGTGCGTTGTTCCATACGGCGTGTGAATGTGTGTGCGCACATATAGTGTAGAGTGATAAACAAATGCCTACTTTTCTTGCAATAGTTTTCCTGTGTGCTTAATCTTCCCACATTGCGTTTTTTTCGCAGCCGATGCTGATTGTGTTTGCCGCCGGAAGTGTCTCCTGCGTGTGTGTTTAATTGATACAGTGTGAAAATAGTGCTTTTGTGTTGGCTTTTACTTCTTCTACCTGTGTCTGTAGTTACGATAAAGTAGAAAAAATAATCTTCCGTATACAAAGTGCAAAGAATTTGAAGGTAATGATTTTTTTGTGAAGTTAGATGAAGCAGTAAAGTATTGTTCTTCCTTCCGTGACCTGACCCGTAGGTGGTACAGCTTAAGGTGGTAGCTATTAGACAAGAGCACAAGGTCAGAAATTTTCTAAGTGTGCAGAAGGCTGTGGTGTTTTTCAAGTGGATTCTGTTATGGAATAAAGCAAAAGATACAGTTTAAGAACTGCAAAGAGAATAAGGTAAGTTGAAGTTTAAGTTACTTATATTGATACATGGAGGCAAAACTGGTGATATAGATGAGTAAAAAAATTGTCGCCGAGTCTCGTAGTGGGTTTACTCTATTAGCCATAGCTCGACAGTCGAGCCTCTTTTGTGGAAGGGAATATTGGCAAAAAAGAATTTTTTATTGCAACACATTTTAGGCAATTATCCCCATCGATTATTAGTGAGCTATTTTTAAGCTATTTTTATTTTAAAAATTTTAAGGGCTTTTCAGAATGTTTACGACAATCAGGCACCCTTCCCTATATTCCCTTATGACAGTTGAGACAAGCAAATTCAGTGAACGGATTAACAACCCAAAAATAGCTCAACACAATGCTCACTCTTCCCACGCGAGGCACTCGCACCATATGGAAACAAGGAAATAAACGGATTCCGCCGCGTGCTGGTGCTGCCATTCTTTGCGGTATTTTATTGCAGATTGCAACACTTTAAGGCGGGGGCGTAAGAAAGAAAAAAGTGGAAAAAGAAACGTAAGGGCGTAACGTACCCCCTCCGATAAAGCATCTTTGTTGCGCAAAACAATTCGTTCCTTGTGCGTGGAAATAAATATCATATTTTTCAATTTCCGGTAATTGGTTTTTCCCGTTTAAAATATGCGCTAACCAAGTCCCTCTTTTCCCTAGGCACCGATAACCTGTGGTGGCCGTTTTGAACGGTAATATGCACCACGGTTGGGGGTTTTTCGCGGGTCGTAAATCTATTCCGGGTTTCGGGTTCGGGATTCCATATCCCGTAAGTGCATGCGTTTCCGTTGTTTGGGTTAGGGTTTGGGTTTGTCTGCAACAACGAGAAAATAACAATTACTTCTCTAAATGCCCTCCGGAAGGGAGTCGCCAAGTCGGGATGATAAATGAAAATTGATGGGAAAATTGTGCCATTTTCCTACGAGAGTTAATTGCACCCAAATCGGTATACGGTTTGGAAGTGAATCCGTCTCATCGTCTCAGCCCTCTTCTTACGCTCAACAGCTTTATTGTAAAGGTGGATGAGGTAACCGAGTCTTGAGTTGTGTGTGGAAATCCCTCTTCTGTGTGGAATTTTCACACTCCCCTAACCTTGGGTTACGGAAGGGTCAAGGGATTTGTATGAAATGGAGAAAAGAAGGAAAGGACGTGCAACATAACCGGATGGAAATTGTGCCAGACGTGTCTCCACCGACCAGTGCGGCTCCGTATTTTAAACGCCGGAATGCAGACTACGCCACTATTGAGCCTTTGAGTGTCTGTATTGGTGCGATTTTCATGGCGCGGTGCCTCTAATCGCGTGGGTGTTGTACCACATTCTTGCTGGAATGTGCGTGGTGTAGTATCTGAACGAGGAAGCGAGAGAACCACACGTTATTATCAAGAGGAAAAAGGAACGGAAATCTTACGAACACAAGGTGCGGGAGCATTTTCTGTTCGGAATCGTTCGGGTTTTCGTCCTGGTCTCGTCCTTGCTCGTGTGCATGTGTATTTGTTGGGGCTATCACCCACAGGCACACAAACACAGCTAGGGTCTCACACAGTGCGGATATGACCGGAATAACACCTCAGACTGGGCGACTCCACAATCAAATGGAGTTACTCTTCGTCCTTCGTCCTTTTCGTACGTTTCTTATATCCATGCCCGACAGTACAAGCGGTTGGGCGGTGTGTATGTGTTAGTCCTCTGCAATCTGCGCTGGAGCTTTGGTGGTGATGGTGGAGCTTTTTTTTGTAGGCCATCAAACTGCAAACTTCAGCAGAAGGGCGCGACCAGACGGAACCAAGAGCACCCGTCTCTGAAAGAGAAAAGGATTCGTTTTATGGAGGTTATTTTGTTTTCATCAATTCCAATTAGCAGCATTCCGTAAAACCCTTATTTAATTAATTACGGAGGTCAATTTTATGAAACTTGCGACAGACATTTTCTCTGTGGGCTCCGTGCATCATCACACAACTACATCCATACATGGGCGATATTGCTTTTTATACAACTACGGGGACGCGTGTTTCATCTTTACCTCAATGAATGAATCGCTTTTCCCGGGCAGGCCTATACCAACTTGCAGCAACTGTAGGACGAAGAGGTGTTAGAATATCCATCGCATAATGAGCGGAAAATCGTTGTTCCGTTTTGCAGCAAGGTTCCGTCTGTCTTGTGCCTTTTCTGTTGTGTTTTTTGGTGGTTCTGGATATGCTGACAAATCCTCAAGGACAATCCAGCCGGTAGTAGCAAGCACGTCACCTCCGTCAAGGCGAGTTGGACAAATGACGAAACTATTCGTCGTCACGATGCAAGCTCCTATCGCTGGATACGCCTGGCAGAGTAAAACTACGACAATCGATCTCTGCAAACAGCACAACGTCACCATCATGGCGTGTCTGGTGGTATCTATGGGAAACTGCGTCCTTGTCCATTTTTTGTCACCTTAAAAGACGGCATTTTTCGCTGTAAAATCTTCTAAACCTTCGAGATCTCTCGATTAGAGAAATGATCGAAAGATCTCGAATTTATTCTTCACACATAAATCGATGAAATCTTGATACACTTTGAACCCGCGGTAGGTGGTTTTGATAGATGTTTATTCGTTTAGTACGAAAGAAGCGGTATGCATTATTTAACACACGTGTATATAATTGTTTTTGAACGATTTTTCTTCCCTTTTTGTAGCAAGAAACTTTCATGTCAACAAGGTTCTCGAGGTTGTTATTTCTTTCATCCTGACTGTAGTCGTTTAAGCGTCTCATGAAAGGAACGCATGTAATCCTTTTCATCCGGTTTTGATGTCGACCGGTAAAATGTGCTTCGAACACGTGTTCGCAGAGAAGAGTGCTGAATTTATCTGACAGTGCTGATCATTGCTAAACGTTTCCACCACGCGGGGTTTTCAGTTTCTTGGAATCTTGTTGGGAATCCTCTATAACGTCTATCTCATGCTTGTTTGCGGAATCAATCTTACTTATTCGATGCAGTTAAAAGTTTCATATGAAGTATGAATGATTGGAATACGTGGCACGTGTCGCCCATAATCAAGCGGAGGTGAGGGTGCGCGTGTGTAGCATCCGGTAGGGCAAGCAATCACATTAAAGACCATTTTATAGAAAATCTTCAAAGAGATGCTCGTTTTAATGACCGCTTTTGCTAAGTTTTTAAATACTACAAGATGAAACAATTTTCCACATTTTGCTCGTTGCTCCCGGGAAAGTTTTGCTTAAATTCGTTCGTTCTACGAAATAGAAAACCATCGCCAACCAATTTTTCTGTCAATTAGTGCCAGTTTGTTAGTTTCTGTAGAAGGACTTTCTTGTGCACCTAAACAGTATCTCAAAATATGCTTAAGACGAAGTTGCATTATATCTGCCACTTTTAGGCTGCCACACCACCACTATCATCATCATCATCATCATCCTAATGATCGTCTCGAGATAGCCTAGAAAAGCGTTCATGCGCATCGCTGAAGAAATAAGAGGCATTTCCTCTACTTATCTGTTTTTCTCAAGCTTTGTATGTGTTGGAAAAAGTTGTACTTTTGTAATTTTCATTCATGCACACCATCCTTCTCGCTTTCATGCCTACTTCTCGCACCGTTGAGATTGTTTTTTTGGTACTCAAAGGTAGTTAAAGAGCATAACTCCAATGTGATTCAATTCTTAGCGAAATACCAGAAGAGTTGGTGAGCTTTCGTGTAGATCATAAGCGTATCGAGTAAAGATGGTAAATTCGCTCTTCTCTTTTCATTTTTCCTGATTTAGCTCTGATTTCTCACACCCTCTCCCTCCCTTACATTAAACAGGCCAAAATTGTAAAGAACCTCTATTTAGTTAGAAAGGAATTAGATTTGAGCTAAATAATAGCTACCGTTTAGGTTAAGGCCGGTTGCTGGCTCATCCATCTTCGAACCAAAATCCCTACTCCGGTTAAAAGGCCGCTACTCGGAGATGTTCCTGAATTATTGATTGCACTTCCGACGTTTTTCCTCCCTATATGGCCCGATTTGGCAAAGTAAAAAGTTTCACAGCTTCGACTTCTCTCGCCGGTGGAATCCGCTCTCTCGGGCAGGATGGTTGGTGGCCTTCAATAAATTAACAGAAGGAAAATGAATAGGGCGAACCACTCGAAAAACTTCCCTCCTGATGACGGAACCGTGGGGTTTTTCTATTTCGGTACTCACCGTCTAAGTTTCTCTATAGGTTTGGAACTTGCACACCATTCCGTTGACTTTATGTTTGTACCGCTTTGGCTAAACGATCCAACTTATGCTCGTTAATTCGCAAACGCGATTTGATTATGACCGTTCTTCCACTAATCGCGCCGCATTTGCTCATGTGCCACTCTGGAATGTTCATCTCGTTCCGGTTCTCAAGACATCGGGGTATTTTCCTTCGGCCTGGTGACGTTTTCAAGAAGATCCGCTTGCACCCTCCCGCAGTGATAAAACCAACCCTCCTCTCTTGAGTGTTTGATGGCCCAGTTTGTCGTTGTGTGGTGCACTTGTCACGTTTCCAACAAACCTAACGAATGCACTCAACTGTCCTCTACCGGAGGTACCGAGGCTCTCGGCAAAATGGGTCACTTTAAAGCTCGTGTGCACACACACACATGGAATTACCCCCTCCCCTCCTCTCGCCAAGGGTGCGGCTTAATTTATTTATTTACCCACTTTTCCAAACCGCCGGCCTTACGATGCCGATTTGGATCGGGAACTGTTACGCGCGGTCATTGATCTGACTATCCATCGAAATAGTATTGGGAGGAGTGGGGTGTAAGGGTTTGTGGCTGCCCTTTTTTAAGGCACACATTCCGTTCATGGCCTCGTCGGGCTCGGGGACCAACTGATAAGAGGCCTCACTATCGGGGTTTGGTTCTGATTTGTGTTTTCGGAATGCGACGGTTTCCGGCACCGATGTCTGTGCGTGCCCGAATTCTACACGTCTGAAGAGATGAGCTTGAAGAGCGAAAATGACACTGGAAATTGTTATTCCAAGCTAATGTCGATGCTCTTCACGGAAAGGCCAAAGATCGTAAACGCCATCGATGACGCCCTTTTTTCCTTGGTGACAATTTGTCTTATCAGAGGCGCTCCGCAGCAATCCAGCAGCTTCTCCCGGTCAAGCGAAACGGACATTTAATGGTCGTCAAGAATGTGTGTTACTGATTCTGATAAGTGGACTTGTTTCCTGATCAGTTTGATTGGAATTTGCTAAAGGTTCTGGGCGGTTCGGCCGCCAATAAAGTTGTTATACTGTTTTTTTCTGTTGTCAAAACATTTTAATGGCACAAAAAAGCTGCAAGTTGCATCATCGACTGTTCGAGACGATCGATTACGTGCCATTTCTTGACACGCGGTGTTTGGTCTTTGTAAGGTAACATTTCTTAACATTTACAGCCTTCCTTTCGGCCGAATATCCTCAACTCCTAAAACGCACCAATTCTGTTGGTTCCGTAGCACCAGCTGTGGCCAGCTGCAAAATTGCAAGGTTCACCGCCAATACGGCAACTGTTTTGCAATACACGGTATATTCATTGCCTAAACGCCATGGAATGTACTGGTGGCCCGCTTCGACAGCGGTTGATCCATAATCCGGTTTGAAACCGTGCTCAAACCACGAAAGGCTTATTGAGGGGTATTAAGAGATCTGTGAAGGCTTCCCGCTAGAGGTAGGATTAGCTCACCCTGGAGAATGACCCACCCTCTGTCACTGTTGTATCTCTCTGTCACTTACCGAAGGGAGTCGACTGTGACTTAGTAACGAGCGCTATAACTTATCGTCCAATATCAAAGCTGCGATTACGCCCAAGTGTTGTCGATCGATTAAAAAGCTATCCCTCTCGCTCCAGAGCCTGTGGGGTTGTGCTTCCATGTTATTTTTGTTTAAACAGTTTATTTTTCGCGAATGTTCAGTAAACAGACTGAGACTGCAGTCTTTAAAATTGTTTTTGAGGTAGGTCACAAAAGGGACATGCACACTACCCTCGACATGTAAGCGCCATTTGACCCTAATAGAATGGAGGGTAGCAGCCCGCGCCATCGCAATTACTGCTGCTAACCAAGCTTTTGGAGCCTTGGGCCTTTTGCATTGGGCAAGGCTGCCAAGAGCAGTTTGGCAAGTCGCTGTAAGACCTGGGAGGGCAGGAGAGCACGCTATTAGAGCAAATGGACGTGTAATTCAACTTCCAGCGAGCGTTTGAAGGTTCCGTCTCGGAGGAAGGCGCTGCTGCTGTTACCGGTTGCGGTCGAGACGGCGACATTTATTGATTTTTAACCTCACGGCCACGCCATTGCCATAGTTTAGGCAGTGTTTCTTGTGGGCTTTTGCTTTAACTGTGTGTTGCTGCCATTTCACTGCAGTCTCGTCGTCCCGATTTGCATACATTGCGGAGAGTTTAGCCCACAGGAAGGGTTTGCCCCTTTTGTGCGAGGGAAGGATGTGTGCTCAGTGGAATGCTGACGCGCGTGACTGGACGGACACCTGTATATGTACAGTGATTGTGCAAATCTTTACGTAAGGTGCAAGTTGCCAGTGTTTTGACAACGTTAGAGCGTTGTTTGTGTACCGTTCTAGACACGTGGGTATAAGGAAAAGCAATTGTAAAATTATAAACATGAGTTCTCAATGAACAATTTGTAGATAGGTCTAGAGAAATTGGATCAAGATATGTAGCAATTCGCCATATGTCGAACGATTATATTGAATATCTCTAAATGTTGCATGGAGCAACCTCAGATAACGTCAAAAGATCTCGGAAGTCCTACAAAAAGACACACCTTGCAGTTGATTGATCATGACCTTGTTTACACTGGCCTATTTTAAGACTATTACTTATCTTCCAGAAGCACTAAACGTCCTTTCGACACGTGGGACACGTCGTACGTCACAATGTGTTACATTCAATTTCAAACATTGAAGGGTGGTAAGCAATCCTTTCGGAAGTCTTACAGCTGCTGCTGTTGCTTTGGATGTCTTAGTACATTTTTTACTTGCTAAGGCTCCACTAAGAAGTAGCTGACCTTGCAGCGAGGGGGTATACGTGTTTGCGTATTTGGCGATTCTCCCAGGTACCAGTCTTTAAAGCGCGTCGTTGTTTGTGTTGTTTGGATCGGCGATTAGCAACATTACTTGGTTTGAACTCAAAGTCCAACATTGGAGCGGTAACCTCTATCGTCGTTAGCGGCTGGTGCGGATTCCCACTGGACGAATACTACTACGAGAACGCACTGTGAGCACAGTGGAGGGATACTGTGTCACACATTGACGACTCCCGTTTATTCGAGGTTGGTGTTGTTTTTTGTTTGGTCGTATCGGTTTTACTACTGCTTCTTCTGCCCTGCGAATGACCCTGAATGATTGTGAATGTTTGTAGCACCAAGCCATCATAACACGTCGCCCTGTGTGCCGAGAGAACATCAAGCGTTCCATGTACGTAATTCTATAACGTTTCTGGGTCGATCTATGGGAGGGGGTTTGTTTTATTCAATTGCAATGCTTTTAGAAACGTGTTTAGAGCATTTTAGCAGCTCTGAAGCGATGATCTCAAAATGTTTGGTTTGTTTAGACAGCCAAATTGAGAATTTTGCGTTGGAATTTGGGACATCGTTGTTGCACGAAGCTCCAATTAATTTATTACCAGTCTTGAGCACGTTTATGTGTGAGCTGTGGTTTTTGTGGCAAGATCACTGTGAGTCAAATGCGCGTAATACAGTACAGGGCGCTCATAGAGAAGAGGTCAGAGCTTGGAGGCGACCTCGTTCACCGAAAAAGGTACGTCAGCTTGAGGTTTTACACTGATCGCTACCGAAACCAACGCGAGTCGTTTGGATAACTTGTTGGCGGTCCACGAATTCTGATGGAATTTTGATTGAACACAATTGAAAGTGAGTGACCCCCATTCACGCAGTGGGGAGAGCTAGGTGTCATTCCAATAGCCAAATTCGGCCCGCTGACGACTCCATCGGCGTGTCCGTCCAATTTCGGTCCGTTCGAGCTTCCCAATCAGTGTCAGCCTATCTCTCTCTCTCACTGTCTTTCGCTTTAACGCATTGAATTGTGCGTCTCATGGAGAGGTTAATTTATGGCATGGGTTGCCAACTGCTGTCAACCCTGTTTCGGATATTCATGCTCGATGGATGGGTGACGGAGGCCACTACCATAACCGCTGCGGTGTAGTACACTGGCTCGCTCGATGTTTGTAAACATTCGGTCACACTTACCTGCGCTACGGTCCGCATGTGACTGTGAGTGTTGCGGTTCGGTTGGTCTCGGGTGGTGGTGGTACATTGGAATGTGAGGAATGCGCGAGATCGAAATTTGGGCACGTTTGTCGCAGCTCGCGTCGATTTTCGAATTTTGATGGGCCTTCCCTCCTCATCTCCCGAACCACTTGCTCTCTCTCTCTCTTTCTCACTATCGCCCTCTATTCTCTAGTCCCTTGAGGGAGTTGTGTCTTGAGATTCCTTTGCAAATGGTTTAAAATGTATGGTTCCATCGTTTGCTGTGACCACGTCGAATTGTGGTTTGATGTCTTTTTGAAGAGGGTATAGAGGGAAAGAGAGAGAGAGAGAGAGGGTGATAGAGGGAGAGCGAGAGAGAAAGGTAGAGCGACTAGTTCCTAACCGGACAGGTTTTGCTTTAATTGTAGTTTTTCGCGTTTTCTCTAACAGGTTTTTGTGGTGCTGTTACCCTTCGAGCTATTTCTAGCAAACTTCCGGACGTTGAGTTCAATCGTTTTGATGACATCTACAATGCGATACATTTTTTTCCCGCTTTTCATAAGCTTTGTATATTTTGTTTTGTAAACCCATTTCAAACGCTCTCCGAACTCGATCTTCTCAATAGTTATTTTTTGATCCGCTTGGAAGATCGCTCGTTAAGCAAAGGGTCAGACCGTTTCGATGGACGAACAAGAAATGTGTCCGGTGTGTACGTAATTTCGTGGGTAACGAAGCTGAAAGCGAAACTTCGGGCGAAACGTGTTGATGTGTTGCGGCCACCGTGTTTCAAATTGCCGTCAGATGTTAAACGGAAAGGATGTTGCGGACCACACGTAAAATACGGTCACGGTTACCAGTCTTTGCCCGGTGTTTTCAGACGCTACAGTAAACACACAGCGTCACGATCGGAATGTTTCAAAAAGCCGAAATTGCACCCACAAAAATGTTGTCTCTGTTCTGTGTGGATATATTGCTTAACACAGCACAATTGCGTTCCCTTTTAACATCAACCCTTTTCTGTTTTTGTGTGATCGAGATGAACCAGAAACTACACATACACAAACGAAGGAAAATAACCTCACTAATGGGCATCAAAAAACCTGTCAACTTAAAAATTCGCCCTGTAGTAGAAACTCAAGGTTGGTTTTAGTTTGACGTGCGATGTTGACATAAATCGCAGGAAATTAGAAATCTTTTAGCTTTACCTCTCTTACAATCAGTCTATCTCATTAAGTTGCACCATCATTCAGCCTGTCATTGTATCGTATCGCTGTGCTTAATGAGAGATTGTTTTAAGGCATACATTCCGCCTCTTGTGTACCATATGTTTCACTTTTTTCACACAAAGAAGGTGCGCAAAGAGAGATAGAGGAAAAAGAGGAAGCATGGAAAGATAATACTCATTTCGTAATAATCTTATCCCAATCTCCGGCCAGTGATAGGTGCGACTGATGCGCAATTTATAATTTAAAGTAATTGCTCTCGAACGGGGGTTTTGGTGCTACTCAACATATCCATCGGTTTTGCGAATGAAAAACACACACATACCACTGTATTAGACGTGTTTAGTGGAATCCCAAAGTAGATTAATTGATTTTTCCCTCATGCGTCTCGGGTTTCCTTCGTGCCAAGTTCAGATTGCTTGAAGTACAAGCAAAAGAAGGGAAATGGAACAGTACTCAAAAAGCATAAACTTGGTACATAAATCCCGTGATTAGATTGATATGGTGGTGGACGGTGGGCAGGAAACTAAAAAACAGGTAAACTAAAAATAATAGCCAACAATTGATCCAGTTAGAAAGGAGGAACAACGGAATGTGTAGTAAATAGTTTGGACAGGTGGAGAGGTTGTTATTTGGTTGGTAACTGGTTTAAGAGCTGAAAACACCTGCCACGAAGAGCGGGACTTATCGTGAATAGTAATTTAAATCGAACTCGCGTTTCAGAAAACAAAACAGCACACAACAGAGATTTTGATTAATTTTGCCGCTGCAATGCGCAGGTTTTTTTTGGATGACGTAAATTAATTACATTGGACGTGTTTCTTGGCTACTCTACCGAAATCATTCAGACAAACGGCGCATCCCCACCAACCCAAGATGTTGTTTTCAAAGAGTTGAGAAAAGAGAGAAAGAGAATGAGAGAGAAAGTTGATGAAAAATTCAACAAATAAAAACCAAAATAAAGACGCTGTACCGTTTTCCATCGATCAGCAGCAACCGTTCAGTCTGATGGAGCATGATCAGATCTTAAGGCCACCCGTTTACGAACCACAAGCCTTCACGTGCGCGTGCGTCTATTATGTAGTTTGTGTCGGCTATAGGGCTTACGCTTGTACTTTTTTTTCGCAATCGCTCAAAGGCTGATAGCGATCTCGCGTTTGAATCGGTGGTGTGGACTGCATTCCAATTCAACCCGTGCCATTGCAGTAATCGCTGGCGATAGGTATTTGCTGATAGCATTGTTCGATACACATACACTGAGAAGAGCCCGTGGTCAATGAACGCTTGTCCACCGGGCTGCACGAAATCGCCTCATTTCTCAATAATTTCTGTAGTACATTTCCTTTCCAACCATGGTGAGTTACATTGCGAAAAATGCTCCAACTAGGCTTCGATCTTAATTCAAAAACAAAATTATGCAGTTAAACCCTTCAGCAAACAGGAAAATCGGCCAAAGACCTGCTTTCGTGGGCTGTTGGACGAGGAAGTCGACGCTCGTACAAAGCTGTGTGCGGTTGTGTGTGGAGCAGTTCGCGAAAGCTCAACTTTCTCCGCTGGTTTGGCGTTTGGCGGCTGCAGCAACGACTGCGACGCTGTGCGTACCATGAATACCTGTTCATTACGCGCATTACGCGTGTGCTTGTACATCTTTCGTTTGAGTCCAAGTTCCTCGATTAACCGCTTCTTCTTCTTCTTTCCACACCACAATCGTTTTCATTGCACATGCATATGGAAGTTGGAAGGTGGAGGAAGTCGGAGGTAATGTGAGCTTTTGCGCTTGTTTGCGCATGGTTCTTCTTGCGGAAGCATTTTTCCCTCGAAGCCAGCACCGTTTTGATGATTTCCTTCCGAGTGTCTGGTGTAGTGGAAGACGCCTTACCATCTTGGTGGAAATTAAATTTCCGTTGGAGTTTTGTGCTCTCCTTGTGCAACTCGAAACGCACAAATCGAGTGCACCGGAACGGAAAGGCAAGCCGAAGTGATGGCGGGACTTGTGTCAGTTGTGACGGATGCGGAAAATGCGATTTGTCAAAGCGTGAAATGACACCACCGGGAGATGATCCAAGGAAAAGCAGTGGAAAAGATGCTAGAGATCTTCATAACGTGCTTTTGTACTATCTTTTTGGAAGTCTTCCTAACGTTAAAGATCAAAAGATACCTTCAAAATCCCTGGACTCAACCCGAAAGGACGAGAGAAAGAGAAAGTACTCAATCAAACTTAATCTGTCATCAATTGTATCAGTTCCATTGGCTGCTCCTGCTCGGTCTCCAACGTACCAGCTTCATGCTCCAGTGAAAGTCCCACATCTCTACGTTAGGGTCCTCTCCTGCTATGGATGCGTTGCTGTTGCGTTCTTCATTGGCTTAGGAATGTTGATTGTTGTTCAAGTGCGCCCCCAACAACTGTTGATCAACTCCAGAGAAGATCGCCACTTGTAATGCACATGGATCCAGAGCTCCTGAGTAAGTTACTCCGTGTGACATACCATCCAAAAGAGAGAGATAGAGAGAGGAGGTACATGAAAGGAGGGTAGGGTTGTAAAACAATTTTTCAATTTATAACCTTTTGTCGTGTTCGGTTCCGTTTAATGGTTCCCTTAATGCACCGCACGATCCCGCGGAGCGAGTAGTCTTTGGGAATCGCTCCACTTTCAAAGGGGACAGAAAAATGCTACGAGTTCCATTGTGCACTAATTGTATTGGAGTGTAGCGTTGCAATTGAATGTACCATCATTTCATGGCTTCATTTCGGCTTAGAGAACTCCGTCTCGGTTAGAGCGGTGGCACTAAACCACCAAACCATTACCACCATGGGAACTGGAGAAGACAATACACTGAAGCAACTTCAGGCAACTGTTGCCAAATTGCGCGTGGTGAGCAGAAGATGAGTATCTCGGAGATTGTGTCGGTTTCATCGGTTTGCCGCTTCCGCACAGTGTATGCTTTGTGGAAGATTTTCATTAAATTTAGCACACAATTAACACTTACTGTCTAGGTTAGGATAGGGTCCTCCGAGCTCCGAACCTGTCCACCAAGCGCCCCGAGCTCAAAAGGGTATTAGTGTGTAAGCGTGTTAAGAAAACAATCTTCTAATAAGAACTGCCCCAAACCCTCTTTAAGGCAAAGGTTAGAAGGTCTTTGCCAGTATGTGCAAATGATGTCCAAACTCTTACGCAAGGTATCCCTTTTCGCTGGTCCAGAGAGCTGTGTGCTGTAGCTGCTTCATGCATAAAAGAGTCGTTGAAGGTTGTTTCGGGGATCCAACAAACCGTTGTTTATCCCTCCAACTTTCTGCACCTTCTTCCGCAAAGAATGCCATTGAACCGATGAAAAGGAATATTTATGCTTCCTCCCGATGATCTCCTTTCGGCTGTCCTTTGTGTGAACGAATGCAAACGGAGTCGAGAGTCGTTAGGCAGGTTTAAACGGTCAGGTTATACAGTACGTTCAGGTAGCAAGGTACCCGAAAAGGTTGTACTACAACCCATATCTTATCGATGTTTAAACTGTTCCCGGTTGAGAAAGTTCACGAATGAAGGCAATAACAAAAATGGGGGAAAAAATAGTTCACATCAGCTTATGCGAGGATGAAACGTTGCTCCTGAATGGGTCCCAAACAGTAAAGAAACACATTCCTATCGCCCTAAGAAAAAGACGCGTCTGCTTTAAAAGGTTCTTAAAGACAAATGCTGCAGTTGAGCCCACTTTCTCCATGGCAGTCCTTTCGGGATCCTGCTTAGAGAAAGAATGTAGCACATCTCGACACAAACAACTTGCCTTTTGTGTTTCTATTCGCTTGACCATTGACCGCTCGTTGGAATTGATGTTCGACCTGCAAAACTAAAAGAACATTAAGAGCTTTTCAGGGAAAAAGAACCCACAGGCGAGTGTTTTTGAATCGAAAAGTGACGGCTACCGCATGGATGATTATCCCTGCTACTACCTGCGTGAAAGGCTGAAAGACGGAGGGGGATCAAGCAGTGGAAGGTTTACTTGAGAGAATCAGCCCAGCGGCGGCCAAAATGCATGCCATTGCATCTTTCTCTACCGGTTGTTTCGGTGTCTATATAATTATTATTTTTATGGTACTTTACACTTTGTGTGGGGAAACAAACTAATCAAGGGAAACGGACGGTGGTGGACATTATCTTTACGGGTTTCAGCGCTCCTTTCATTTGAAATGGTTTTGTTGGGATGAGCAGGGTTCTGTTTAGTCCAGCCCTCTGTTCCCGCCAGTGTCCTGGATGATCCCGTTTTGTGCGCCATTTTATTTTCCGCCCTTCCAACGGCGAAACCTGATCCCGTTGTTGGTTTTTGGGATAGTTTGTTTATTCAGCTCTCGTCTGTTTGCACCGTTTTGTGTCACTGAAAGGAATGTGCCCCAGAAGAAGTGAATATTTATCCTCCCGCTTTGTGTGCCTTGTTTTTTGTTGTTTTGTATGAAAATTAATGCGTTTGTGTTTGTGTTCTAGCTTAAGTTAACAAGATAAACGATAGCCACAATTAGCTGATTACTTTGTCCTCGTCTTCCTCTCCCATGGCTCAGTACATCGTGCTAGAACTTTAAAATGCCGTGGTGACCGGTGTGGGAAACGAGAACGAGACAATATTTATCGAAAGTGGAGCAAAAGATAAGTGTTTGTGTGGTGTGCGCCTGGTAAGTGAACCTGCAGTATGTAGGACAGTGCATTCTCCAAACACCACGGACACTGAAGGCGGAAACTTGTTGATGTAACCGAAGGGATCATGTATCAATTGCTGCTTGGTCGTAGCGGGGAGCTAGTCTAGTAAATGCGGAATGGAATTAGCCTAGTGAGAGTATCTTGTTTCGATCACCTCGGGTGCTATACTTCCTAATGGAAAGTATATAATCTTTGCGTCTTACTCCTTTGCCAACGGTGCGAAATATGGTTCTGAGGGGAAAGTTTCGTAATTCTAGAATTTCCTTATCTATGGCTAGAGCTAGAGTTCGGGATTCCTGTTCATTGAACTCTTTTGTTGGACTATTTATGCGGCAGTTCCGATTGAAGGTTCTAGTGCAAACGACTTCCCCCGAACGTCCATACGGGACATGACAATGCTAACTCCAGGAGCTGAAGTGAAGTTCCTCATCTTCAGCATACTCGGTATACACAGCTCGCTACAGCAGCTCGATAAACAAACAAATGCTTCTCTAGCGCTTGTAGGACATTACTCATCGGTCATTGACGTTACGGGACTTTGATCTAGTTCCGTACCGTTCAGTTGTCGCTAATGAGATACTTCCGGGTGTGTTTCCCGGTCCTGTGCTAGGTGGGAGCGCACTAGAATCAATGCCATCGAATCGATTCAATTGTGGGAGTAATGGTTTGGGAGAAAATGGTGACACTGCATGGATAGTCTCTACTGCGTTTGCGTGTATTCGCGGTAGAACGTGTGTTCTGTCATGTGTGTGAAGGTAAAGCTCTTGCGCTTTAATGTCCTTTTAACTACACCAAGCTGAGGAAGCGCGAAGTCAGTGCGAGCAGGAAGGGTGACAGAGGAGCAGAAGTAATCATTGGAATCAGTGGCACGGAAATCTAAACAAGATTAGGTATAACAGGTTTGAACGGTAATTAGATTGGAAACGGGTAGGCGTTACGAGTCATCCTTGCGTTGTAGGATGTAGGTTCGTCAATCAAGACATCTCCTCCCGATGTTCTGTGCTGCAAGAGCACGTCGAAGGTTGTTTATGCACTTGGATGCTTTGCTATGACAAGAATAATCTTTGTCGATACTTAGCCTCATAAGAGCTTACAGGAAAAGGGATTTCTGTTTGTGAAAATAACGATCCTATTCCAATTGTTGTCAAAAAAATTGCTTTTTCTACGTCCAGACACATTGTAAATACGTTTGGTCGATTTGTTGGTGAACGAGAACGAGATGTTGTGCCTTTGTGTTGCTCCGGTGCGTATATCCCACCATTAATTATCGACCAACAGCATTACCCTCTCCCCGGCGGCAACTGCCGTCGGCGATAGGCTGTTAATCCGTGTTGTCAGTTGTTTGTTCAGCTTTTGTTCTGTGTCTGTGCGGGAAATAAATTTCCACAAATGCCATCACGCAGCTCCTTCAACTCCTTCATTCGAGACTGGAGAGCGTAAAAACAAAACTGGTACTTGTCTGTGTTAACCTGCGGCGCTTCGTAGCAGAGATAGGGCACGTTTCGGGACTTTACTGAAGTTTGTGCAAGACACGAATGAGTAATGGTTGCCTTCCATTATTTCTATGACTAGAATAAATTGAACTAAATGCAATCCTCATTTACATACTGTTTTCTCTCTTTTGCAGGTAATTTATTGGGAGAATAACGATGATCTAGCGATGCATCAGGATATATAAGGATTTGGAATACCCTAAGCGCGACCTTCATTGTACGTGTTCAGCTGTATTGAATTAATACCATTCTTTATTTCTGTACAAAACTTTTCAATAGCAATGAAAAAATCCACCTCGAAGCTATCGTGTGAACCGCTTCTCAAATCGTAAAGTGTTCCGATCTATTTGCTGCATGCAAATCAGAGTGTGTGATACACATGATTGGATCTCCCAAAGGAACTTATTGCCAAATCTCAATATTGCCTTGAACTGATGAAACATCCAACAAGGCTAACAACAGAAATCGGATCAATCTTCAGTACCGTTGCTGCAACGGTTGTCGGTCGAATCATTTGTTCATTTTCGGTACAAATTTTCCAATCAATTTTATCTCCCTGGCTGTAGCAGCAAAGAGCGATGTGATGAGGCCTCTTTTTTGTGTACAACCAGTGTATTAAGAAATGACGCCACTTTGACGACAGTGCAGCACGCAGGCCTAAAAACCAGATTTTGCAAAGCTTTTTCTTTGGTGTGTTCTTGTTATTGCCCACGGACGAGCAGAGAGAGATCTATCGTGACATCTCGTAAATTAGTGCTTTCGGATGAGATCACCGGTTAAAATTTGCACGTAACCCCTACCATTCGGTTACGCCAAGGGGTGTGCAAATCCGATTAGTTTCTTCCTGGAACTTGCCGTAGTGTTGCTTTCGCATCACAAATCGAGTTTTGTAAGCTGTAGAAGGGGTTGATGGGAAAGAATTCAGGGAGGCTACGGGTCGACTTCAAGGCTGTTAATTGGCGTTTTAGTTTGAGGAACAAAAGTATACCAATTCTTTATATCCAACGGTGTTTCATATACGTGTAGGTTTCTTAATTATTGAATTCTGTTTAAGAATTTTTTTGGCTGGTCATGGTTAGCATCATACCAGCAACTTTTAATGGCCAGATCCAATTGCAGTTTGTTCCGATTTTGAACGGTTTATGAAAGTGCCGTTCTTCGAATCGCGAACCATCGACAGGGCTATTCACATGACCTCCAAACCGAAAGGCACAGCGCACAACATAGAGGTATCGATTTGTTGTGAGTGTTTTTTTCGGACATTCGAAACCGACCACCTGCATGGTTTCTGTGCAAATGCGTTTGGCGCGTTTGCCTCTGGCCGCCGCTTTAGAGCGTTCGAGTTGGTTGAATCTATCGATCGGAAAATAGGTGTTGGGGGATCAAGCTGCACTAAGGGTAAGGAGCATGAAACCGTCTATTTTCACACTCACAAATCAATCTCGAATAACTCGTATTATTTGCGTCTAGTGTAGACCTTCACACAGGCGGAGAGAGAGAGAGAGAGAGGGAGAAGGTAATATCCCGGTATATATAACATTAAGTCTGTGCAGGCAAATCTGGCTCATGGTCAAAATACGACGATTCCCATTCTACGGAGCGCCCAGACCCGCTGCGTGCGTTCATGTGTACCTAAAGTGCAACAGTAGTACACAAAAACTATATGGCGTGCTGCTAATTTGCGGAGATTTCCTTCGTGTGAGGCGCTTACCATACTCCCTGGTGGATTGCACTATGCGCGGGATAATAAATGGACTGTTACTGTACGATGCGAGATTGAGCCAAACCAACACCAGGTCCGCTCTGGGCAGTGGTCGACCTAGACACTGACTCACAGATAAACTTACACTCACACAGGGTTAGTAGACTGAGAGTTCGTGGTCTTGATGGTGTTGATTAATCGGTCACAGGATATTGGTTGGTCTTGTGTGGGCCAGTGTGCGCCCAAAAGAAGGATTGCGTGCTGAAGTCCTTTTGGGGTGTATAATTACATCAACCATGAACTACATTTCTGTGAAGTCATTCCCCATGCAAAGCGTACATACAAGAGTTTGGAGCGAAATGGAATGATGTAGCAGAAACCTGTAAGCAGGTTATGGATAGGCATGACTTTTCATTACGTTGTCAGAAAAGTGTCGAGTGTGTGTCCGGCCACTGCTTACCCCTTTTTAGACATTCATTTATGGATTGAACCTGTTTGCGTGGTTTTTCTTCTAATGATTTATTTACATTTAATTTTTTATCGCACTTTGCATTGAATTCGTTTGCAATAGAATGGAGGAAACTACCAGTGCTGCTGTCTTTTTTTCTTTTTTGACTGCGCGTTGCTGCATAAATCAACAGCTCTCAGCAGAAGGTAGGGTCGGAAACAGCGTGCTTAAAAAGTGCATTTTTAAACACAATTCATCATTCACTTCAGTGCTGTGGAGTGTGGAGTTTGTGTGTTTTTAGCTAGCACTCTCGCAGATTTGATTGTTCGAATTGTTGATTTTTGCACGAACTGAAACGAAAGCGGTGGAATGTTTCTCTTTCAAGCGCATATGAGCGATCTATAGGCTGTGCGCACCTCCATCAAAGCATAGCAAAGTAACATACAAAATCCCCCCTTAATAAACACTCTCCATTCCGCGTTGGTTTGTGCAAGAAGAGGTAAGACTGTATTGCCATTCTTTCCAAACTGCATTTTTCTCCTCTGTGACTAAAAACGAAACAACAAAAACTGAGTAAATATTGCTCGCTTCGCTTATTTGTGTGGTTGAGGGAGGAAGTACTATTTTGTATTAGCAACACTGGCAGGAAAAATTGCTACACATCTTCCTTTTTGCATGTACGCACTCAGACACAAGCGGCATGCATGGTGTTTTTAAACGAATTCGCGAATTTACGTTCGTTTGGTGGGTTGCTGTTTAAAAATTACCAACCGGGTGCTTGTGTGCCAACTGCTTGTGTGATGTGTTGGTTCTGTAAGGCTGTATTTGTGCTGTAAATGTTCTACACGCATTGTATTTTTTTTGCATCCCATTATGAATGTAGTGAGCAAAAACGAAAAAGGGGTTGAAACGAATGCGCACTCATGCAATGTGTTGGCCCCATTATAACACTACCCTAGGTCTGGTCTGGGCTGGTGGCGTGCAAGAAGTTCATGGCAACAAAACACGAGAGTGTGAAAAAATAACGCTTACGAACACATGTACACTCAGCTGTATGCATGACACCAACATATATGAAGACGTCTACACACAAACACACCCTTTTGTAGGGGATGATGGGGTTGTGGTGCAGGTTGGTGCAGGGGTGGAATTTTGCAGTGATTGTTGTTCAGAGGTCCGGTTTTGGAGACACATCGATGACTGCTGGCCTGGGTACACGTGCACCCAGACGTGAGTAAGCGTAGGCCACCGAAGAAGGGGTTGGAGATTGTCGATATAATGTTGTTTTTTCTTCTCTTTAGGACGACCTTCCCGTCCACCAACAACACCCTTTCGGTTCGCTTTTTGGATGATAAACGGGGAGATTGACCAGGTTTCAACTGAAAGGCACAGGGAGGGATTTTGATTAACTGCTTTTTGTCTCGGCTCAATGAAAATTCGCAAATGGTCGTTTCCTGTCACCTCGAAGTGAGCTTGGTGCCTCAATTAAAATTGTTACCGGAAATAACTTTCGGTAAAGTTGTTTGAATAATTTGTTGCCGGAGGTTTATTAGGGTTGATTGGTAGTGCTGTATCACGATGTGATTTTTTACAATATATGCACTATTGATCGTGTATATGTATGCACACACACCGTATAGCGAAATTCCCGCTAATTTAGATTGTCTGACAGGCTATTAATAATGTTTAGCCATACAAGTATAGTATGTACAGACTAACATTTTTTCCTATATTGAATCAAGGAAAGCTCTCACAACTCCCTCAATAGCTCTCCCTGCTTGCCGAAGCTTACTAATTTTCTCGACTAACAGCGAAGGCTGTTATTTGAAAGTTTAATATAGCGCTCACAGCGCACTCTCTGCCTCGTGTGGAGAAGTTCTTTCGTTGCTCGGCTTTCAAGTAAACAACATTATCTCGCTCTGTTGATTTGCTGGCTGCTGATGGTTTTTCCAAAAACTCGCCGAAATCGATTAGAAGCGTTTCCTTAATGCATCATTTAACAGCACCAGCAGCTCACTCTAGCAGAAGGGGCTGCTGTGGAAGTCTGTGGAAACTTTGTGTTGGACGTAGCCCTTTTTTCCAAGCAACTCACGACAACAGTGTGTGATGCTGTGTGTAAAAGCTTCGAAAGATCAAACAGAACAGGTAACGAACGCGACCCGTTGACATCATCATCTCCCACATACACACAAAGACACGCATACAGCTCCCCGCAATGTAGGCGCCACTTTTCGGCTTCGAACACACTTTACTGTTGACACGTTACACCTCGGTGCACCTTTTGGCAGTTACCTGAGTATCTTTCCTCTGTGTGGATGTGGCGTCTTTTTTACTCGATGACGATGCAACATCTTTTTGACATCTTCTCGTCGTTGAGATGACGGTTTGTGAGGTGACATCTTGGTGGTGGGTGGCAGCAAAATTGGCCCTAGCGTTTCGTTCAAGGTTAACACTTCACCTCTTCATTCTATTTCGCTGCCTGTAAGCTCAACCGGTGGAAGATTGACAGATTGTGAAGGAGAAGACGCGATTGTGTGCTGCTTGCCGGCCACTTTCGACCTCCATTTGGTGCGGCTCGGGTTTTTTTTACAATGCATTTTCTTGTTTTTAACGTTCAATAAACGGTTTTTGTTTTGTTTTACGTCCCACACGTCCGCAGTCGACAAGGTGCCGCTTACTTCGGGTTTGTTATTGCACTTCCTTGAGAAACCGCAAAAAGTTCAGTTATTTTGGTTGCGGTGTATGGTTAAGTTTGTAAGCTCTTGTTTTGGAGGCTTTCATTTGCGATAAACAGGTAACTAAGTTATTTCCATTCACTTGTCATTCTATATACATGTTTGCTTGACTTTTCTAGACATCAAGCTCCATCTGAAAGGTACCCCAAGTGTAACCAGCTGAAGCCATCAGATTTTATTGTCAGTCCATCAATGTAGCCTCCCGCGAAGAACTCCGCCTGTCTGTGGCAGTTAAAAAAGCCGCGCAGTAGTAAATGTTTGATAGTTATCACATCGTTTCATTCTACGGCGGAAACTTATCGTTCGTATCGACTGTATCGGTCGCTTTCTGGAATGATTATCAAGAAAAGAATCACTCTAAAAGCGCACCCTAAGCGGAAGCGGCAGAGCGAACGTGTACTTGTATCCCTGTTCTGCTCCCCATGGTTAACATTACACTTGATTTGATGCAACCTTTATCGTGGTGATAATGGAAACAAGTTTGGCTCAAGAATAGGAAGCACGGGGGAAGTATGGCCAGAATAGGCAGCTTGGGTATAGCCTAAACGAAGGGCAAAAGAGTGAAGGAAACGAGCACTTACTGGATAAACCGTCCCTGGGGCAATACAAAGAAATTCTTGCTGAAGAATTTTCTCCCCTTTTTGTGATCGAAAGCAGCCTGAAAATGCTTCAACACAGCGCATCTTAAAGCTGCTCACGTGTACGGCTCGTCTGTCCGCAGGATACCCTTGAGGGCGGTTAGTAACTGGGGTGAGCTGTGTAACGGGAAGTCGACGCAAGCGGAATATATCTAGGTATTTGCTCACGACTCGCAGCACCTCTTCAAAGGCATCTCGTGTGCGTAATCGGAGCCCGGCTGTCGAGAATTACTGCAACTATCACTTCCGGCGGCTGCTTACAATTTTTCAACATGTGTTGAGTCCAAGTCTAAAATCTTTACTCTTTCGAAGTCATTCATGCCTCCCAGCCATGAGTCGCAGCAGGGCTGTGTATGTAACCTACGGTCATGGTGATAAAAAGTGACTTCTAACAACATCTGCTGCTAGAAGCTATTGCGGAAGTTCTTGCTACCCGACCTCTAAAATGCGCTCTGAGTGTCCCCCAAAGTCGGTTTCACTTTACCCGGGTCGGGTTAGGTTTGTTGTGTGCTTCTAAAGATACTCCGGAACTGGCGGCAACTTCACCAAACCCGTCTGCCCAGTCATGCTAGGATTCTACAAAGCGCACTCTTCCAGGGTCTGGCGGCGTGCGTGTCTCTGATTGTCTTATATTGATGAACTCTCTCCCACTCCTTCTAGGCCTAGACACGCACCGAGATGTTATAAAAAAGGGTCAAAAGCAGTTGGTGGGCAGACGACTACAACCCCAACCTTTACACGGTGTGGTGTGCCGTCTCTCGTAACAATAACCATTAAATTATCATTAAAATTACACCGAAAATAGCTCCCAGTGTCAAATGCGAACAAAACCAAATGGTGAAGCATAATTTGCCGACTTGCTCTTGCTGCCGGCTCTTATCTCTTATCTTATCGGGTAGGAAGCAGGGACGGAAGAAGTTAATGGGCATTCATTTTTGCGTATGTACCGCGCACACACATTGAGACAAACCAGATTATATGTGACAGAAAACGGGCGTCATCGAGACGAGCGCCATCGTCGCTTCTCGAGCATCTCGAGTGGCTCATCGAAGATCACACGGGCTTCTGGGTTCAGTCCAAACCCTTCCAGTGCCGCGTGATTCAGCGGGTAAGATATCTCTGTCGAACGCAGCACACAGACTCGGCCCTGCACACGCGCCCATATCCTCGTGCAAAGGATATTCGATGTTTATCTTGCCTTTTTGCGTATTGCGTGACTTTCGTGACAATGGCAAGGGATGTGGAACATATGGAACGTTGGAAAGTAAGGAGGAACCCTTGAAGTTTGGAGTTTTTATTTATAGGCCTTTTATGGAATGTCTAACGGGAAAGGCGAGTGGTGCGGTACATGTCTAATAATTCGAATAACCCTGCTGAAAATCGGGAGTGGTAAAATTCGGTAGGAAATTGTACAACCAGTTCTTGTAGGGATATACGCATGTGCTTACTCTCTTTCCCTTATGGATAGAAATTTAGGATTTGTGTGTGGGAAAGTGAGCATTGAAAATTGAAGTCTATATACGGCGGACACGGAGGGAAGATAAAAATCAATAGAATATCCAATTTGTCGAATGATTTTATGTTTGCTTCGGCGTACACACTCATCATACTAGTCTAGGAACCTGTTTATTGAGGCCCGTGCCGCAGGCGACCGTAAGCCTTAATGTATTTTTTATGTTTTTATTGTCCTGTGTTCGTGAGATGATAAAGATGACGCGATAAGGTTGAAGGATTGAAGATGCAGCGCTACCGAAAAGAAAGGTTGCTTGTTGGTTGCGTTCTGTGAAAAGTTATGGCGTTCAAAACATCTCTGGGTAGCAGAAATCTATTTTCCCGTTTTTATATCCCAAAATGAATTGTTTTCGCATTTTTTCTGACACTGGTAGATGTACTCGTACTGTGGAGAAGTAAAAATAGAGGCATCTGATTTCGAGTGGGATCTATTAATCTTACCCACAGCTCGGTGTTAGTGTGGTCGAAGTCTTCTTAGGTCTAATTCGGAGTGCGTAGGGCGTTCTGAGATCTCTGCGAGATGGAAACACAGATGAATTAGAGGGTTTTACGAGCGTGTGGAAATTCAATGACATTTGACGAGATTTTCCCCTAAAGTGGATTTAGGACACCGTTGACACGGTTACCACCGTTCCAATATCGTAGGTTTCGTATTGTGATTAATAGTTTTAATAGTTTTTATTTTTACTCTCTTCGCAGCATGCACCTATGACGCGAGAGAAATGTCTGTGATGTGGGCCGCAACTGGAAATGTGGATCGGAAAATGATGAATTATTTTCCAGAAAGGTTCACAATGGATTAAATCCACATGCTGTGTTCTGTGAATATTGGCCCGGGGTTTAGGGTCATAGACGGAGGGCAAATGTTGCGTTTTCGGAAGCAAAAAAAATGAAAGCTTTGACAAAGGGATCGTTTGCGAAACATTATTTTGCGTTTAAACACTAGAAGTACCACCGAACCGGAAGGGATTCGGGGTTCGATGTAGCGAAATTTCTAATGACGATCTTCATTCGCAAAACACGGGACAAGGGAGGGCGAATTTATTTGCCATCATCGCCCTCGCCACGAAAACATAAAACAAACAAAGCTGTAAACTTCTTGTTCCCATCTATTACCCCGGGCGGACAGAACACAAGGCGGCAAGAAGAAGGCAAAGTTTTTGTTTGCACACCCTTGTCGGGGAGTTATTGATTTTACTCAGCTATGGTAACAGTCTCCGTGCGGAAGCTGTGGCTGTTCCACCGATCAAAACCACCTGCAAGGGTTGGTGAACGAAAGTTTGAAATTTATTCAGTTTTCTTCCAAATGTTGCAAATGAATTTAACGAACGTACTGAAGCCTCCTCCGTATACTTTGTGGGTAAGAAGCAGACTTTGGAGAGAAAAGCGAGGGTTAGTGACCAGTACCAACACCAATACAAAATGTTCTCATTAATTCCTGGTAGCTAAATTAGCTTTTGGAGGCACGTCCACGAGTCATGAACTTGGAGTTTGACCTATTGATTGTTTGGTGCTTGAGGTTGTGAAATGCAAATGTTTGACCGTGGATTGTACCTTTTCTTTGCATGTCTCCCCCGAAAAAACCAGTCGATGTTGTGACCTGTTTCAACGCGGCCCTTTACCAAGACCCGAATTTCAAGGTGCTCTGGGTGGATTCTTTGAAGCGGCTTCTCGAGCGCAACGTTGTTCTGAACCCCTAGCAGATGGCAACCTTTAATTACAATGACGGGTGGTCTGGTCTGGTGGTTATGTCTGGAAAGAGGAATCGAAACAGCGTGTGACCATTAGCGAGATTGATGGTCTGGTCAGTGCAGTCACTCCAACCTAAAGTTTTGGACCCAACAGCGATTAAAGTTCGATGACATTGTTCATCCGTCTCCCTGAAGACGTTACTGTGTCGCCATGATGTGAAAAGTGTCTGGCTTTTGGTGTTGTCATCGCCGTCGATAACTTCTTCCGAAGCTCTCTGTCGTGAGGTATAATTGTTTCATGATTTTTATCGCGACGGCAATCCTGATTCCATGCCGTCGTACACTTTTGGTCAGTGTTGTTTGAAGAAACTGTTAATTCGTCGCACAAACGCCTCCTACAAAGCCAAGAACTGGATATTGTTCTTTTTTGTTTCAGAGGGAGCAACGCGATCAATTTGGTGTCGAGTCATTCGACCGTTTTCTAGTGAAGGTCTCACAAGTCTGTAAGGCCATGCCTCATCGTCTGCCGGTTATTGGGACACGTGGGAGTTTTATTTTATTTTGGATTCTTTCCAAAATCTTACACCCTTCGTATGTGGCAACCATAGATGGAAGGGAAGGCACGCATGAGCAAGAATCGAGTCGACTTGTGGTGGTAGGCGGGAAATGGCTTACATGGAACTGAGAGACCCAAGAGTCAAAGGCATTAGGCGCTCTCCCGACGATGACCAAGAGAAAACTAATAACACATGGCTATGCGACAATAATGTCTTATAGGAGATATTCAGTGCAATGCAGATACAGGTGTGTTTGGAAAACATAACGGAACAGAATATTGCGCTCATAGAAAGGCATAATGTTTTGGTAGTACAGGTTTGAACATATTTTGGGGGTAAAAACTCCAGAATCGATTTTTAATGTTGGGTTGTTGGTTGATTTCTATCCCTCCGATGAGTCAGAGCCGACAGTGATGAGTCATGAACGAAATTGGCCCGTTGCTTTTTCGGGGAAATGTATTAGAGAATCTATCCGAACGGAAAGGAATCATGAAACACGAATATTAATATTATTGTACGTTTCAAGGAAATTGTGCCTCTTGTGCAAAGAATATTAGCTTCTCTCATCGTGTTGCCAACGGCAACAGCAGAACAAAAGTCTCTAATGCCCACCATCGTTGAAGGGAAGTTGTTTTTCCTTGCACGATAAGCCCCAAAGGCAAAAACTGTTCACTTTTTAATATCGTCTGTTAAGTGCCTATAAAATGGACACAACTTTTAGGACAGGAGAAGAGAAGCGCTTACTTATATCGGTTGTTTTTCGATGCTTCTCCCGAGGGGATATGTGTTTTGGATAGCGGCTGAGTAAAATGAAGAGAAAAGCTTAGAGGTACATAAGAACCTGCCAGAATGATGGTGCACCTGTGAAATATCTTTGGGGATGCGGTAAAGACCCAAGAAAAGACGACAGAGTGGCGGAGAGTCTGCCGACTCATTCTGGAACGGGGAAAATCGATGCGACTGCAGTGGAGCATACACGCAATGGTACACAAAACTGGAAACCCGTGTGCAAGCTGGCAGGCCGGAGAAAGCGAAAGAAAACAGCTTATTTTGACAATCAGTTGCAACGGATTTTCGGGTTGTTCAAAAGCGGGCCGACAGGATTGGAATTGATTTTCGCTCCATCTCTCTGTCCGCCGGCTCTCCGCCACAGTTTAAAGTTCTTTTTCGTCTGCTCTGCGTGCGGAGATGGTTTCCATTGGGGATCGAAAACAGAGGCCTATGGCGTATTTTTGGTTGACATGGCGCGAAGGAAATTGGATTTGTCTGTCTGGCTGGTTGAATGGCTGACTAGCTTCGGGTGTCAGTTCTGCTTGGACGGAAGACGGAGCCTAGCCTCTCCCTCGTGTCAGGGCGGTTTCGGTGTTGTGATATGTGAGCTTCTGTCCGTCGTTCCTTTTTTTTTGGAGTCGATGTTTTGAAGCGTGGATGTAGGAGTTGGCAGCTTACACACGCCGTCGGATCGATGTCAGTAGATGCATTCTTACTCCATATACCCAACTACGACGGCGGTTGAGTTATTGATTCTTGAAGGCGTTTGCGCTAGCAGCAATGCGTAATAAATACATCTAGAAGTTAATGCCTCGCGCCATCGATTCAGTGTTATTCGACCGGAGAGATGAATTGCTGCTTTTTCGTTGTGTGTAACGTTGTACGCATTAAATTGTGTGAAGTGGCTGCATTCTTTAAATTCCTTCGCGTGCTGTTTGTGTGCGTGTCTCTACTACGTATCGGTTGCATAGACGGAATTCCGGATCGATTCCTTCACTTGGCTGCTAAACATATATTTTCCGTATATCTTCTCTTTCCTGCAAGCTGGGAGATTAATAATTCATTGCGCGAGATTTGCCTTGCTCCTCGCGCTTCTCAAGATCCTCCTGGGGACGTTTGCCCTTGCATTGCGATGCGCGCCGCTCTTGTCTGCTTTGGCAACGCTCTCAGACACTTGAAAGGAGAAAGGAGAGGGAGCGTGATGATACGTCACGTGCTTGGAGTGTGATTCTGGCAGTGATTAGCATGTGTGTTTCGAAATGGTTTTAATCTCGCGCCCTGAATCCCCGAGGTCCACGAGAGGTCGAACAACGAGATTCCCTAGCGCTTGCCGCTTGCTTATCATCGCCACCGTTCGTTTGTCCTGGAATGTGGAATGCTGTACAAGCAATACTGTGCGGGAGCACCTTGAAAGCATGATTAAGGATGATGATAAACCCTACTGAGCCCTTTTTACGCAGGACAGAAAGCTTGAGAAGCCATTCGCTTTCTTTCTGGCCTGCCAGCGGTGTTGCGGTGGACTTTGTACGGTGGTCGGCGATAAGCCGCTATTTTTGTAACTATTTTCGTCTCGTTTTCGATTTAACGCCGATTAGCTGAAGGTGTGTGTGCACGTTTACAAGGCTGCGTGCTGCTAGACGACCTTAACAGTGAGCCAAAAGTGCGCAAGCCATTAGTCAGTGGTAGAATTGCTTACACAAATGTGCACACAAACCGCAAAGAGAACATCGATTACTCATCAATCAAGCGTTGGTGCGCTGTTGTACTCAAACTGGGCAAACGAGGTCTATTTACTTACAGGACCGAATCGTAAACTGACACTGATTAGTCATTCCTCGACGGCAGGGTAGAATTATTGCATTTGTAAACGCTTCTTCGCAGCGATTCATAGGGTCGTCATCATCTATCTAGGCTTACGGCAAACCAGCATCGACAACGGCAGTGTAATTGTGCCGGTACAGACGAACGTAATCGTCGTTGGTTCAAAACACGAACAGATCACACATCAGATAGAGAGGGGAAACCGAGAGCGCTGCAAGTAAGTGACCCCGGTCAGAGGAGCAAAAAGAAAGTAGGATGATAAGCCTGCAAGACACGAGATGAAATCATTTCTTATTTTAAGAATTGCAATCATGTTGTCGTTTTGTTGTGTTATTTGCTGCCCGCACAATCCGTGCCCTTGCCGTGCTAAATGCGCGGCACCATACTTTGCATAATTCTTACTTTGCCTCGCGATGTAAATTATCAACCACTCCCTTTCTAAGGACGCTACAGGAAGCCAGAGAGGTTATCTTTGGTCGGGTGAAAGAACTAGTATAGCGCATCGTTGGTGCAAAGCTTAAATTCTACCTTTTTCCGTTTCATCAGAGATGGTGGTGGTCCCGTTGGGTAGAAAATATCAATTAACATTCCCTCACGTTCAGGTGGAATTTGATTTCCCTTCGTGTTTCCTTACCCCACCGGCCACCAGGGTGTCGAGGAAAGGTTGGGAAGTATGAAGGACGAAAAGTTGTCGTCCGTGCACACCAAGAAAAGGTGACCCGAAATGGGTTAATTCAAAAAGTTCCAATTCTTTATTGTTGTTCACCATTTCCCTTGTTATGCTGGGTGAGGGTTCCTGTGCGCTCCCTGCAGAAGAGTACGTGATTTAAGCTCCGACATGCCGTCTTCAAAGTATGGAAAGGAAAGGACGATGCAACGCGCCAAGGTTCATGTAGACGGCAACGAGGTTTGACAGGATCTTGAAAGATTCTGTGCGGTGGGCTTTGGTGAGAGAAGTCTTAAAGCTAACTGTGGCTGACACATGGGGTAAAAGTTTTGTACGAGCGTGTGCTCTCGCCTTAAGAAAGTCTCATGGATGAAAGCTGTTGTGGAAACGATCCGAGAAGATGCAATAAAGTAAAAACGCGTTGATGGAAACGCGCGCGCTTACTTACTTCTTTCTCGCGCTAATCCCAATTCCTTTGTGAGGACTTCCGCCCATCTGAAGAAAAGGAAAAACATGAAAACGACACAGTAACGGACTCTCCGTTCTCGGGTGCAAGATTTAATGCGATGGACAATAACAATGTTTTCTGCTTTTTTGTGGAAATCTTCGGAAACAGGGAGGAAGCAGCAGTTCCGCAGGTACGCCCCGTTTGACGGGATTAGGAAGTTTGTGTAATTATTTTGTGTGTGCGTTGCTGGGGGTCGTACGGAAGAAGTCACGCATATCACGTAAGGGACACCTCGCAGGGGAGGGATTTAATGTTTTCATTATTATTGAATGTTGGAATGTGTCCCGTGCGTATTACAGTGAGAGAGAGAGAAAATGGCCTTCGGAGTGGAGGTGGATAAAGGTCGGAAATGGGTGACATTTGATACGTGCACGGCGTACAGTAGTTACCACATTTCGGGAATGGCTTTATTAAAAGCCCCAAATACAGCGACACATACAACGAGTGTGACGTGGTCACTCCTCTCTTTCTATCTCCTAAGTACGCGATTAAAAGCTTACAGAAATTGAAGAAATTCCTCCAAGCCGAGAGCATGGAAACTTGGTCTTTATTTCATTTAAATGAAATCCAATTATTGACCACTCTTCTCCTACGCCTTCCCGAAAGTCGAAGTCAAAAGATTAACTTTGTCGGTAGACTTGTTAGACACGATGGCCGCCTGTGTTTTAATGAAGCGGCAAAAAAGTTTCTAAATGGTTGTTTCGGTGTACATTTGATCTGCCGCGTACACAGGAGCTAGAATTTATTTGGTAAAACTTTTTCCCCAGAACAGAACAGGGAAGATCGTATAGATCCGCCGACCAATGTCAAACTCTTGCTTACGCCCTTTTGGAGCACCAGAGTGAGTGCTCATTGAAATTCACTTTGAACAGGATATAACAGGTTCCCTGTTTGGATTATATTTCTATAAATAATCGCCTCGTATTCTGATACACAAGAGGAAGATTGGCGCTCAAATGTTTGGTAGTTATTTTAATAGTAATCCTTTTACTACACAGGTGTGTTTTATTGCAAAACGGGAGCTTTGCCGATTTTGACAGCTGTCAAAATGAAAGCTTCAACCTCAACCGTAAAAACGTTTGCGTTCGTCTTCAGCTTCGATTATAAAGTCGTTTTGAGGTATTATTTCCACAAAACGGTCCATCAATGTCGAAAAAAGTGTTCACTTTATACTATTGGATGGAATCGTTTTGGCAATGGCCGATGCGGTAATGACAGGTTTAAAAACCACGCTCGGCACTTTCCGTTCACGAATTGCGCAACCGAATGGCACGTTTATCGTGGCGTCCAGTCGCACAGCATCAATTGCTGCGCGTAGGCGTAGCAGGGCGAAGGACGATGGACGATGGGCAAGGATTTTTCTGCGTCCGCTCCCCACTATTTATTCGGCGAGATGGAATGTCCGGGCTGCTCTTCACGACGGTTCAGCCTTGTTAAGTCAATTATTTGCTGCACGACTCCGGCTGGCCAAGTTGCGGTTTTGCTCTAGGACAGGGTCATCGTGTCTCACTGGCGCGCGTGTGTGTTAGGCGGATAAAATGCGTTTGTTGCCCTGGTTGTTGTTTGCTTGTTTGTTGCAAAGATGCAGTCATCGTGGCCTTCGTTCATCTTTTCTTTGCTCCTCAGCAAGGGGAGAAACAAGTTGTTAAACGAGATGGAATGCACTCGAGAAGAAGACATACGTTCAACCGCTTCTTTGTTGCGTGGTTTGTTTTTCAGTACTCAGGAATGGAGCTGTGTGTCAAACCCCATTGGATGTATTATGTCATGCATAGGGATGAAAGAAGAATCGAGTATTGGGTCGTCGTTTCAAATGGGTGTTTCCCTGTCCCTGTTTCTGACAAAATCACCATAATACAAATTTGCATTCATTTCGTATGAACCAATTTCGTTTGATCATTACCAGCCAGAGACAGAGGACGAGGAAGAACTGGCCAACACAATGTTGTCTTTCGGAATGTCTAATTGAATTGCAACAACGGGAAGGGAGGAGGATGAGCAGTGTTTCCTTTGAAGACTCGTATCGGCACGAAATTGGACCTCAGAAAAACGATCGTTTGCAATTCGCACGCTATTCTTTGCTTTCCTGAAGGAGAAGAACGTTATGCTTTTTCACCCGGCAGTACATCGATAGTAATGGGCTAGTGGTGAGACAGAAAAGAACACTCGTGTTATGATTTTGATGGGCGATGGGTACACACAGCGCAGGCAGCAGTAGTCGTTCGTTCGTCCGATGGGCTAGTAATTGGCAGTTATAAAAATTCCAACCATTCCGATGCGCGGTGGCGCTAATTGGATGGGTTTTAAATTGGATATTCGGCATCTCTCGTTCGGGTCATCGTGTTGTTTTTCATTCCTTTTCTGGGCTTTTTTGTTCCATTTCGAAACGGAATAGCTGAAAATGTGCGAAGTAATGTACCATTGGTTCAAGTCTCGGTGTACTTGCTGTAGTAGGTTTAAAGGATCTTGGGACTATGTTTTTTTCTCATTTGTGGTGAAAAATCGAAAGTGGTAAGGAAGTGTACTGGGGGTCAAACGGGCCAAATATTTCGTGCTCTCAAAATTGTTATGCTTTTGTTCCTAGCCTGGTACAAACACGATGTAGAGCAAAAACGGGGATTTTTTGTCGAAATAAAAAGAATGCTTAGTATAGAACGATTTTGCCCTCATTGCTCGGTGAAACATATAATCGTGACGCGCATCTGGTGAAGGTTACATCGGTGCTGTTACCCCATATATCCGAGTTTGGCAAATTGGCAAATATCCAAACAAAAATCTGTGTATGTTCTCGCTTTGGTGCCGTAGTTCATGGGGGACTTGGAACGGAATTTGAATCTTGTGTATTTTGTATGTGATGTTCTCATTGTGTTCCCAGCGCTTGTTTAAATTATTGAAAGTTTCAACACATGACTGTACAACTGTAAAGAAAAGCTATTTTTACTTCCAACTAACTTTCTTCGTTGAAAGATGGACCATTCGTTTAACAACTTTCATTATGACGGTCATTACTTTTTCAGATGTTGTACTAAACTCACTTCAGTTAATTTTAATTTCGCATACAAAAACCACCCATCTCTCATTACTCGCACCATACCCCAATCGCCGTTATTCAAGCGCGTGAGAAACTTCCACTGATGTATTATTATGACCATCCCCATATCCCGTCTTCATCCTCGGACCGCCAACATCTTGTGTTGTGTTTTATAATTTTATGAGTTGTGCAAGTTTTAATTTAAAATCATTGCCCACGCTCGCCGCGGCAGCACCAGGATGAGACGGGGAAACAGCACAATAATTTGGCAAACAGATGTTTGTACTTCCATATCTTCAAGGTTCCGTTTATCGGCCCCATAACCTCTCAATAGCGGGAGACCCATGTGTGTTTCATCGGTATCTCTAACAGATAGAAATTCGTCTAGGTTTCTAATGACGCGAGAAACACGTTTCTCGGAAGGGCATTCGATTTTGGCGTAGTCTGGTTTTGATGTGCTAAGAAGTTTTTTTTTTATTTTGTCTGTGACTCATCCTTTCGAATGGAACTAGATGGAGTGATATATGGTCAAACACAGATAACTGTTGGAGATGTTTGACAAACACTAGCAGAACACAAGCGAACGGACAGTTCGTTTGGGATTATTTAAAAAAATACTGGTATGGCGTAAAACATATAAACCCATCCTTCATTTTGTGTTTGTTGTTACCGTGTTGAGTGCCCGGACTGTTTCGTCAAATCGAACATATACTAGCATAACATTCAACGTGCCTAAAGTTTCACAAAACTACAACGTGCACCCAAAAAGCTGAAAATAAATCCCTTTACCCTGCCGTTCTCTACGATTTTCTAATTTTTCATATTTTTTTCGGCAGTCGGCCGGGTCGTCGGCCGGGTTCTGATGCTGGTAGTAGTGCTCCCCTGAGGGATGTTGTATGTTTTAATGAAAAACTGCGTGCATTTCAGCTACAAGCATGTTTTCCGGCATTTTACAAGCAAACGTTGTTGTCTCTTCCCGGTGGGAAGTGTGTGTTGTAAAATAAGAAAACAGTCCTCTGCACCCTAATTAAGACGAAAAGGAGGGCTTAAGTGTTGTTGTTCTTCGCCACACTTCCCCGGTCCAAAAAGCCTCATAGAGTATGCTTTTCATAAAATTTGAGATACTGTCAAAAACACGTGTGGAACTCACTGGGTCTCTGCTCGCTCTGTGTTTGTGACACTGCAGATCTGTTTAGTGTAAACTTCTCTCCAACCTTCGTTAGTTCATCCGGCCGTGTAATTGTAACGAGAGGCACTTTTGCTACTCTCCCCATCTGATCCATATCCGAAGGATATTTTCGCCACGCTGACGTCAAAGTACGGACTCAGAAAGAACAACTTCTTCATCTCTTACGCGCTCTTTCTCTTGTTCTCTTGTCAGCTGGTGTAGATCAACGACGCGCCGCCGGGAACATACACATATCAAGGCAATATTCTGTATACCCCCACCTGTACCGATCATCTGCCCCTATCAAGAGGTCTATCGACGGCAGTTGCAGACATTAGCATGTCGTTCTAGAGACGAACAGAAGCACCCACCGACCGACCGCCAAACGACCACACGCGAACACCTCTCTCGAGCAGCAGCCGCTGAAAATAAATTACCTCTGACAGGCCGCCAAGTCACAGTGGGTTGATTAGGAGCGAATTAATATGCCTAGAGCGAGAAGAAGCAGAAGACATTCGTGCAAGCTCGTGCACGCACGAACGCACGCATTTTTGGTGCTTGAGAGAGTATACGTTTGGCAGACACGCCACCACACGCGGTTGGCACTCATCATTCGCTCGTTAATTTCGATTAATTTTCCACTTTATCATCGCGCTGCTTTATCTCGCTTGTGTGCATGCAAATGTGTGCCTTGCTCTTTCTTTTGTATGATTATTTCTGATCAGAAAGTCGTCTCCCAGTGCTGGTGCACGCACGCCCCATCTTCGTAGCGTGAGTTCTCGCCTCCCCACACCAGATGGCGACAGCGTGCGCATAGGTCCCAGTTTTGGCATACAGAATTTTAAATATAAACCAGTTTTACCATGTCTATCTTCGGTAATTATTCCTGGTAAGACAAGGCAAATCGATAACGATCGCACATTAGAGTTTTGGGTCATGGAGAAGAGAGATGGTACAGTACAATAAAAAAGGTGGAAAATTGACCTCAATCTGTGGTCTATAATACTGTAAAAACGGTTTTTTTCAACTGATGTCAATGGAAATAGTTCTTTTATGGAATGTTTTGTTCTCATTGCTTAAAACTCCAATATTATGTTGTGGGACAGTCGAGATGTTCAGAATTTTTGGTTTCATAGTTGAACAAAGCTTTAATAATTGATAAAATTACATTCGCCTCGCCTCGCCCTAAATGACTGTACAAATGTTCGTTGTATCCTTGGCCTGAGCTTCGTGCTAACTAAGGAGCGGCATCACATATGCGTCGACAAGGCTGTATGGACTTCATAGGACTATAGAACGTGGATTTTAGGTTACGCAAATTTGATGTTCCGTATTTTCCCTTTCACTCACGGAAAAGGAAGAGACATATGACACCCGAGACCCAGTTTCTGATTGACCGAGTTTCCGGCTTTTTTATCCATGTGTATGCATGTAAACGTCGGTGATGTTGGGCGGTGACTGCTCATCAGCAATTCATTGCTTCCCCACTACAAGGTAACTGATGAAGGTGTGAGTCACTGCGTAGTGGGTGTTGCTTCAGTCTACCTTTTTCGAAACCAGATGGCAAGGTGACATCTTCTACTTCCCACAGAAAATTAGGCAAAATAATGCATCCATTGTTTGAAGGAGCGGTAGGATAATCTAAGCGATGAGTTCTGGAATGACGATAGGTCTAAATGGTGAAGGTACTTTGCAAAAGTATTAACACTCTCTCAGTGTCTTTAGGCTCACGAAGCGACGCATTCAAATGGTGTCTAAGTGGTGGTCTATTAACGTAATGTTCGTCTGTTCTCTAAGACTGTGGAGTGTACGGTTGGCTGGTAATGCTATTGTGTTTGCTTCTCTGCGCCCAGAAACAGCTGGCATACAGAGGCGTTAAAGAACATGACACAAGGTCGCATTGGGTTGTTACATCGCTGAATATGGACATCTAACTGAACGGTCCAGCGCAGATTTGAATGCCTTTACATACAGGTCCGCAGCCCAAGAAGGCGAACCAATCTTGATCTCGATTAGCCGATCAACAGGAAGTGGTCAAGGTGGGTGGAAGATACGAGAGGGCAACGTTCTAACGACCGATATCCTTGTTCAAAGTCAGCAGTGCGTGTATCGCGAAAAGATAACGCTATTAGTGCTGCCTGCTTCCTCTTCAGGGACGTAGTGAAGACGCTTTACGCATCATTTTACGCTATGCAATCGCTCGTGGTAATCGAATCGTGGCGGTTGAAACAGCAAACTGCATTATAATATGCACACACAGTGCATGTATGGGAAGTTGAGAAACGGTTGTTTGTGTTTGGTGGGTTGGTGGAAGTGTTATAGACACCTCATTAATTCCTTGGGCGTGTAATCTTGTAGAAGATTTTGATTTATAGACATCGTAGTGTCTACATCATGATGGTTTCATTCGCCATTCTAACATTAACTTCAAGTGCTGTTGGAATGTGTTAGGGAGGGATTAACAATCATCGTAATTCGGGGTCAAGTAAAAACGGACTATAAGAGATCGTTTTGTATCTTGTTTTAAATTTTTAGGGTAAATATGTCTGTTTGATACTGTAGACATCGCTTAAAACCACGGAGGCGGCAAATATATTATGCGGCTATCTTTGGCTTATAAAGTGTACCGAAGTGAAGCTGGCTGTGGGGCTGGACAACCTGACGATGCTGGACTGAATGGGGAGAAATCGACCGGAATGGGTAGCAGTGATAGCTTGTTAACAAGACGGCAGCGTTTTTTCAATTCAGCTAGAATCGCTTCCTTCTGCAGTGACAGTCCGATAGAGGAAGTGATGGCCCTTTGCTGCGAATGTCGTAAATTGTTCACCGAAACAAGCGATGAAACCATAAATCGCCTTTTCGCAATGATGGGACAAGACGACGACCG
Source organism: Anopheles epiroticus (assembly GCA_000349105.1). Classification (NCBI taxonomy): domain Eukaryota; kingdom Metazoa; phylum Arthropoda; class Insecta; order Diptera; family Culicidae; genus Anopheles; species Anopheles epiroticus. The sequence goes on along the minus strand of KB671058.1, from coordinate 198,777 downwards.
AGAGTTGCTCTTGAGCAATAAAGTGTAACCATTAACAGTACAACGACTTTGAATAGGGACTCATAGATTGGTCAACTGTGTGTGTTAGTATGAGCTGCCGTAGCAGTAGCTACAGTAGCGTGAGTAAAACGTCTGAGAAAGTACGTGTTTCGTCACCATTGCGCTCCAGTTTTTTTAGAATCTTTGAAGACGTCCAATGGGCGACAATTGTCCAGAGTAAAATAATGCTGCTCTTGAATCGTGTTTATTGAGGAGATCGTGGGCAGTGTAAATGGTTCTTGAAGAGCACGTTGTATTCTCTTCTGGCAGTGATGCTTTGGACTTTAAACATTTCATCGACGATTGCGTTATTCAGCAGAGTTCCCGCGCATTGTGGTCGCTAGTATGCTAATGCGTTGCGCGATGTTTCAACACTTCATTCCAATGTGGCTTGCACTCAGTTGACGGGTTGCTGAGTAGTGGGCAATTTATAAAACCTTCTTCATCTCGTTATCCAGTCACATAGCATCGCGTAGGACATTCATGCAAGCATGATTCTCGTTATGCTTCATTCGTTTACGGGTTGGTACTCTCGTGTCTCGTAGTTATGTTTATTCAATTTCTCAAAGCCTTCGTGTCCGTGCAGTGCGTAACATTCACTCTTGGTGCATAAGCTGCACACGAAGTCGTACCCGTAATACGAATGATTTGCAAAGGAATTAGAGGGGTTCTGCCGTAGGAGGGTAGTACGACGGGTTATGGGCCTCGCATTTGCTCGCCATTTCGTCAGAATGTGTGTGATGATGACCTCCTTTGGCCGTGAGTAGCAGCAGCATCATAATCTGGCAGAAATGAACCACGACCGTTCTTCAACTTGGGGACCAACTGTTGGACGGTGGAGGGGATTGAAACATGCTCTACCATAGCAGCACCCTTTTTCTGTTGGGTCTTTTCTTCCACCAGCAGTACATTTCGCTTTCGAATCGTTTGTTAGGGCGTTCGTTGTGAATTAAACCGTGCCATCGTATGTATCGTCCATAATCCCCTGTCCAACGGTTCGGTTCGGCTTCCAAGAATTCACATTTAAACCGCATAATGAAGATGTATGGCGTGTTGTTTATAATGGATGTAACTAATTTTAACCCCTTTTTTTCTCTTTTCTTGCGTAGGTAAGCGAATCCCGGAGTCAACGGAGAGAGACTGTATACAAATGAACGTTTACCGCGGCAAAGCAACTTGCACGATTTTCGAAGAGCAGCACACCGAAAAAAAAGACGTGCAATGGCTTTACAAACAAAGGCAAGCAGTTACTCAATTACTAAAACAAATGGTTCCTTCAGCAATGTTGTCATCAAGAAATTGAAAGCTGTCAGTGAAAGATGTGTTACTACATCCGCCACATCCAGTGTAGAAGTTCTTTTGGATGGCACACCGGAGAGCATTTCTTGAAGATTACAGCTGTCCTGTGTTAGCAGCTTTGTGTACAGTGCGGTGCATCGAAGCCATGAAGACGATTGCATTTCTTCAGTATATCTTCTGCAAAATCTTCTTCAGAATATCTAACAATGACCATGGAGAGGGAAAGAACTCCATCGACGAAGATGAGTGTGCAATGCTTCTGAAGCTCACCAAACAATCCCAAACAGAGCATCCGTTATTAGTTAGCAGAACAAGAATCGTGCTCTACACTGATACATTCAGTTATGGTGCTATCCAGAATCCCTCGCCTGTACGGTCAATGATTTATTGTGACTTTATTTTGTCCAAGGTATCTAGAGCGCAGGATGAGTTTGCACAAATCAAACCGTTCCTTACTGCATGTCTCTTGTACGATGCAGTAGCAGCAGCGGATTTGTCTCGAGAACGGATTTTGTGGTTTGCTGAAACATTTGTGGTTTTTCGGTAGCTAGGGATGGTGTGATATGATGGTGCTTCTCACAGAGTCCACATAGAACCAGGCACCCTGTCTAGGGAATTGAATCAATGTGGTGTTGATGAGATCAGGCTTCGGGAGCGTGTGCAAAGACGAGCAGGTTGAATGTTGATATTTGTGTACTTTAATTCAAAACAACATCCTGCCATCCTCCACAATCAGTGGTTTTGTCCACCCCTAGTACGGTACCACACAAACACACAAACATTTACAGCGTTTATGACCAGCTGGCACAACTTGTTTCCAAAATCCATCGGTTCGTTAGCGTAATGGTGTTATGATTGTGAATTCATTTCTTACCACTTTCCGGTTGTTGTTGTTTTGTTACTTTTCCTTTCAGTCGAAGCGGATAACCTGCCAACATGCCTTACCGAGTGGCGCGTTTCCTTACGACTTAGTTTTGACTGGGCAGGGTAACGGAAAGGAATTGAATTCCTTCCTTCTTTTCATTCTGTAGGGATTTCCTTCAACTGCTTTGCAATCGTTTTTCCTCCCTGTCAAACGTGGTAACTAGCACAAAAGAAGGGACGTAAAATTCCGATCGATGTGCTGTAGCCGGAGGTCGGTCGTCGAGGTTCTTCGAGCGCATAATTCTTTCTGTCATGCTGCATGTGCTGCACAATCTGTTGTGTTGTGTTTTCCTCCTTCTTCACAAATCGAGAGCACTTTACCGGGGTGCTGGGAAAATGGCCAGTGTGCCTTGTGCAAGCACAAATCCCGCACGTTCCATTCACATTAGCTTCGGGGAACTGAGAAGGATGAGTCATCGGATTTGTAGCCTGCGTTTTGCACCGATATTGGTCAATTACGCTCTGCGCTCTCTCATGTGTGTGTGTGTGTGTGTGTTTTTATCTGGGGAGTTGGAAGTCCAATCTAAACATCCTTACTTTTCACCCCATGTCGTGTTGCAAAGCGGAGGATGATGCTGCTGTGGAAGAAACGTATCGAATTCCGATAGCAAGCAAGTCCCGGAAAAGGGTGAATAAATTGAAATCGAGGACACCGCCATCACTCCATTGCTCATCCATGGGGCAAGATCAGGGCGGAAGATAATTTCCTGGATTAAGCACAAAGGATGATGGCGATGATGATGATGATGGGAGCAAAATGGAAACTAAACATCAAATGCGCTGCCCAGACTTGGGCGTGTTTTGTCCGGTCGCGAAACGTTCACCGAAGGAGAGGCTAGAAACTGCAATAGCTGCACTGGATAACCAGTTACGACAGTTTTGAAAAAGTCGTAAACAGAAAATCTCGTAGAGATACTTCCTTCAAAGCTCGAAATGTTTATCCCATTGCCGCCGAGATTGCGTTTACAGGAAGGGCGTGTGTTGCATGCGCGCCTTCCCGGGCCAGCGAACGTCTAATGCACTTTAACGGCAGAAGTAGTAACAACGATGGAAAAGACATTTGCCCTCTTGAACTCAACGGAAGTAGTGGGAGGTAGTTCCGTAAAAAACTTTCCAATCGAAGGACCACTCCTTACTGCGATCGCTCACAGTTCCCACGACAAACTGGTGCCGGTGGGTGGTGCATTGGCAATGGTTGGCGGGTTGGTCGAATGGCAGATATCTTAAGCTTTCTTAGCGAGCTTAAATATCGTCACCTGTTTCGTGTTTGCTCGCGAGAGTCTCTCAACCTGCAAGCTTCTATGTCGATGATGATGGATTAACCTTTCCAACCCCCCACTCCGTTGTGTTTGTGACAATGTGCGGGCTGTATGGGGAGAAATGGTGGTAAAACAAGGTTGCAAAACAAAAATCGACATCGATAAAATACAGAGTCTTTAGCTTGGCGGGGAGCTTTCTACACTTTATCCGGTACACTTCTATAAAGGATTGGTTTCTCAGTAGTGAGCAGTGGATCGGGCAGCTAAAGTGTGTTCACTTGATGGCAGGTTGATTGCTGCTGCAGCTTCATCGAACGCTGTGGTGCAACACCTGTGAACGAACTCGATGCTGCTGCTGGTTGTGACGTTAAGCTTTCGATGTTCACGATTGAACAAGAAGTCAGGCTCTTCATATTGCTCTTGAGTTAAGAGGAAAGGATTTTATCGTCGATTGTGTTGGGAAATAGACGTTTTAAGATAATATTTTATCTCTCTTCTTCTCATTGCATTTGATATTGTAACCTGTATCCGTGCAGCTAAACCAGATCAACTAATTGCATTTGATTCCCTTGCCTTCCTCATACTTTCAATTCAAAACACGTGTTTTATCTCACACTGTAACGCAAAAACGTCGGTGTAAAAATGCCACAAGACACGTTCGCACAAAAAAAAAACGTATAAAGGACAATCAATCACAAAACTTCATAATCCACTTCTCCGTAACAACGCCATGTTCGGTGGCAGGCTCTCGTTAACGAGGATATGAATATTTAAAGGATGTGCTTCCGCGTTCCGTCGGGAAACATCCCGTCTACTCTGGATGTATATTGTTGTGCGACGACGGGCTTGAAAAGCTTTCTTTTATTTTGCAACACACGTTTTCTTCCCTCTCACCTCATGTGCCCCACATCTTGACCTCTGCTTGCGGACAACGCTTGGAATTGGTGGCCTCTGTGAGCTTTTTTGCTTACAAATCATTTTTCTATCACAGAACATAGTGTCCCTGGAAAAAACATGGCACACATCATGATGCGTAGCGATGACTAACAACTTCCTGTCCTAGGGCCGATTTGTTGCATTTTGTTAAAGACGAAGAAAATCACGCTTGGAAATGCGATGGCGATGGTTGATCGGGAAATTATCCCTTAATAGCATCGGCACAGATTGTGTTTGCCGGCAATCATCAGCAGCTTGTGTACGACTTGCAGCATGTGTGTCTGGTGGCTGGAGGGTGATGAGTCGACAATGAGGCGTGGAATAGCGTGATGGGAAAAGCGCGTAGCGATCGCTGGTGACTCAGAAATGTCTCTACGTATCAATCAGATTGATTGTTAGAAAGGAATAGAGGTCTACCTAACTTGTTAGACGGATTGTTTCTACGATGAGTAATAGAATTTCTTGCGCTCTTGAAAAGGGTTCCTTTAATCGCAGCAAAAAGTTTACAATTCTTTGGAAGTCTCGCTCTATCTGGGATATTACTTGGTGGATGAGCAGCGATGACTTCAATAATAACAACTTCCAAATGCGACACCATCACTCTCTCTGCCCTTACCGCAAAGCTGTGTGTATTTCGCATCATAATAGCCTTTATCCTGAATGAATCCTGTGCCCAAGGGATGGAGGGAATGTTTTATTGCCGCCACGTTTTCCGGGAAGATGGTATGAACTTATCTTCGAGGCAGTAAAAAGGGCACCAACATTATCCACCGTTCTACACCCGGCTGTACATTTTGCGTGAAATGTGGTTTTCTTAGGGTTGAGCGCACTTACTGTTACGGCTGATGGTACGGGAATTGTTTGTGAAAAGTTGTTGAAAACGAGTTTCCCGTCCGAGAACGGCAAAGCGAAGGATCTGGACCAAAACTTTTAATCGACGGTGGAGAAGCAAAACCGTACACACCAGGAAGAGCGATCGTTTGCGAGAAAGAGTTGCCAGAAGCAACTTCATTCCGATTTTTTTAGCGTTGGAGGTTACATTTGCTGCGTATGATTCGAAGGATTCCATTTTTCGATGAAGCCATAAATTGTGTAACATCTTTTGCTCATCATCTGCGTCATCTGCTTGGCTAGTTCAGGCCCCACAGTGTGTTTCCTTTTTGGAGCTTATAAATCTTGGAGCTTTTCCACCCCTTTTTTGCTCATTTCGTGCTTTGTTGCCCACTGGTAAAGGGAAGGAATTCATGCTCGGAAGACGACGCGCTGTCTATGGTGAAAAAAAAAGTATCAGTTTGTGCTCGCCTGGAGTTAAACTGGTTAAGTGTGGTAGTAGATAGCTTCCTCGAGTCCCGAAACTGGGTCACGCGTAATCTCGGCGTGTCTGCGGCGTGTCATGTTCTAATTCCCTTTGTCCCTTTTCTTCTTCCCATTTTTCACGAGCTTCTCCTGCGTTGTATGCACTACTACTAGGCAGAGGGTGTCTATGCCGCCGCCCGTTCTTCTACGCGCATGCCCGTCCCACCCATTCCAAGTGTGAACCCCGGATCCACGTTGCCGGTGATGTCCTTCGGGGTTGTTTCGGTAGAGGTTCGGCTTCCGGGTGGAGCCTTGCTTTCGAACCAGCGTGAACCTTTCCCGAACGAAACGGGATTGTGTAATCGTACTGCTATTAGTCAGCGGTTTTTGTCAGTCCCCAACTGTCAGTTTTTGTCGGAGGAAATTCGAACGTGTGTGTACGCGAAGGGGAACTTCGTGCGTAGGCGAAAGCAAACTCCAATGGTAGCTAAGAATGGCATCATCAGCATCCCCCCTTGGTGATGTGAGAGCTAGTAGAATGCCTAGACTCTCCGAAACATGTCCTTCTATGGATCGAGTATTTTTTCTGGCATGTTTATTTTTTGGAAACCCATGTCTCCTACTCCCCGGTGTGTGGTTACGGAGCGTGTCGGATGGAAGTAGGTTAGTTGTTTTTTTTCGAAGAGGTTTAATGTCTGAGGCTACCATAGAAACAAATAGCTGTACGATATCTTTTTAAATGTGGTTTTTCGACAACGATTAATACGATCAGAGTTCAGCTTCTTTTGGGAGAACAGGAACATAAAAGAGTACATTAAGGGGCAAACATTACTCGTGTCTAGGCTTTTCATCTCCGATGCTGCAAACCGTGTTTTCGTATTGGAGCCTGTTTCTCCCTTCAATAAACACCATCCCATTGATCGGTCCCACATCTGTAGCTTTGTTTTCGGGATGGCACAATATATTCCGAATAACCAATTTAAACTGATGGGAAACACTTGTAAAGTGTCGGGGTTTGATTTTGTTTTCTCCTCGACGGGATGGAATCTTGTTTTGTTGTGGTCTCTAAAAAATGAGACACATTCCCCGTGGGACTGTGTGTCTTTTCCGGGTATTGGGAGTCCACTGTCCTCCTGTCTGTCTACTGTACTGTTTTTAGGCTTAGGGAGGCTAGGAAATATTAATCAAATGCAAACAATTCCCAAATCACACTCGAAACAAGCAAAACAACACGAAATTTAATTTTCTTAGACGCACGAAATATGTTCTTTTAGCATTTGTTTGTCTGTTTGCACTTTAGAGAGTCTTTCTTAAAGCCATTTATTTTTAGATCCTGAATGTCTTCCTGAACACAAAAAGTGAACTTGGAAAACCTACAATATGTTTGCAAATTCTCCCAAAACACAGCGAACAAACTTAAATAAAAAAACGCGTCGAAGAAAAATGGAAATCATTTAGTGTCGATGGGGCAACACTGGTGAAAGAAAGTCCTAGCGATAAGAACACATCTTGTTTTATTGCGCGGACGCAACGTGTTTCTTACTTTTTATATTTTTTTCAATTATCCTTCATTCTACTCGCTCGCAGGATGAAAAATCACTATCCTGAGCAACATCAGACGAGAACGCGCGAGGAGAGGACCTACCTGATCAATAGACGGTGTCCTTCCAGCTTCTTTCGCTCAAGGACATCGTCTGTCAGGGCTTCAATAAAAATCCTATTTCATTAATATCACAAGTGAAAATGATCCAACGCTTGTTGGGGCGTAATGGGCGTTGATAAATGACTTGGCTTCCTTCGATCCCATCCATCTGCCGGTGGAAAGAAAAACAGTTTGTCCTTCGCTGTCATCTTGTGCGTCATTATGTTTCATTCAGACGCAGACAAGATAACACTATTGGAAGATGTTCGATCCAGAAGGAAGATTTTCCTCCTCGCCGATACGACAACACAGGATAAAGACAAGATGTTTCTCGCTCGCTTTGTGTGTCTGTAAGCAAATCAGGAATGATAAATAATGCGAGAAAAGCACTCTGTGTTTGCTATGGAAATGGAGAACTTGCGTCCATCGATTGTGTGTTCTATTTTTGGTCGTCACTTAATTTTTGCTTTCTTTCTGGAAATCTGCATTCTATTGTACAAAACAATGTTCGCGTAGAAAATGGAAGAGAAAAAAAGTTAAACGAAACATGTTTTTTATCTTGCTCACTTGTGCGTCGTACACTGTGTTCCAGTTCCTCGTTCCAGCAAGAAGAAAAACGGAAAAGTTATCATATTTTCCCGACCTGGTCTGAATCTTTTTCCCGTCTGGAGGAAACGGCACTGCAAACGCTTGCCTAGCTGCCACTGACACGAGTTTCCTGTGGAAAACGGAATGATGTTATTGTTTTCACACCAAACAGCGATCGAATTTCACCACCAGCGTGGCGTGCTGCTTCTCCAGGGATGTTGGAATTTGTGTTCGTCTATTTTGACGTCTATTCCGAACGCATTCTAAATGCGGTTTGAAAAATTTCATTCCGTGTGTGTGCGGTTGCGATGGTCTTTTTTGATGGCTTCGTCTCCAGTGCATCGAAAAGGGAGGAAAACAAACAGTTTTACGCGTGATGCATTGCAGCTGCCAGCAGCTGTTTTTCCTCCATCTCCAAAGCTTCACGTGGGATCATGCGAAAGGAAATGGTTTTTGTCAGGATTTTCAACAGGAGCGTAGAAAAGTGAGACATTTCACATCTTTGAGCAACAGGGAGAGTTTCTTGTGCTAGTGAGCTGCTGCATTTGCGTAGATTATATACCAACCAACTGTTGTTTTCCTTAATTCCGAATCCTTAATGCGTGTAGAATTGGTTGCGCTTTAGTGTGGTTTGCGAGGGGAGAGTTTTTATTTTTCACCACCAACACAAAGCCCCGCCACAAACGGGCACTTATACCGTATTCAATTGTGGTTCCTTCGGCCCTTCGGAAATCGTTATTGTTGTGCCATGAAAAGTCACCCTCCCTGTGTGCTGCTGCTGCCCGTTTGGAAGAAGAGTCAAACGACACTCTGTAATGATTCCTCCCTGTCCATGCTTGTTGATTTTTCGCTTACCGGGCTTCTCGCTCAACAAAACAGCCCTATAATGGAAAATGGTGCGCACTCAGTGATCTGTCAGCTACTGCGTAGGCGTCCCTATTAGTCTCTGAGTAGCTGCAGTGTATGCGATGAAAATGTAGGCTCAAACGTCCCCTTTGATGAACAGAAACCTATCAGTATGGAGTGTAAAGAAGGTATGAAGATGTGTGTTGCCTTAGTGTCGAATGTCGACAATTATCGTGAAAAGAATCTGAAGAGTGGATAGAAAACCAGTGGAAAACGGAAAAAATCCAACTCCTTTTTGTGTCGCATCAACATCTGGAAAATGTTACATTGCTGTTTCCTTTCGATGTTGCAGGTCGGGTTCCACCCAGGGCATGATAATCGCTATTATTTACGTGCACATGAAAAATACTTGGAAATGAAATTCGAACCCAATGCATCATTCAAGTTGGATGAAGTTTTCCGTCAAAGTTTTTTTTCTGACTTTCTGGCTTCTAGATTGCCCTTACAGTGATGAAGAAGGCACAGAAGGTTAAGACGCTCTGCATCGAGAAAGCGTTAGTTGTCGGAGTACGTCTGAAAACGGTGGTATCGCCTTTTGACAAAAGGTGTTCCAATTCAAGATCTTGTTCGAAAGACTCCTCCAACTTGTCGGATGTAGATTTTCCCTGGTTTCAAGTTATCCAGTACTTGTGAAGATGAATTTACAATCATTTTTCAACTGCAATCTCGCGAACTGCAGTTTCGAGGTGTTGTTACGGCTACGTCTGAATAGAAGGAAAGAGATATCCAATTACCCTCGACTACTGTCAGCGAACGATGATCTTTCCCTTTTGAACTCTCTGTAACGCGGCGTTATTGGAGGAGCGACAATTCCAAAACATCGCTTTCAAGAGGTTTTTCTTTTTCTTTTTTGTCGTCTGTTGTCTTCTCGTGCATCCGCATCGTAGCGAAAGTCGAAGAACTTTGATTGTTGCTTTGGCTGGATGATTGACACCCAAGGCGTCTCGTCAACGACAAGTTTCGGAGCACTACGCACGCATGCCACATGGAAGTTGGAACAAGTTTTCATCCATAATTGATGGTTTCATTTCTTTACCGTCGTCTCATACATTGAACACACAATGCAGTGAATGCAAAGAAATACCTAAAAATAATGACAATCATTCATCTCTTTTCTCACTTGACGGCATAGCTTATATCATAATGGGGCACTTCCGTTTTGTGTGTGTGTGTGTGATTTTGAACATCACATGTTATTAAGTGGTTGTACTGCCGCGGTACAGCAGGGAACATAAATACATCTTAAATTTTGTATTGTTTCGATAACTCAACCACGCATGGCCTCACCAAGCACCAAAGAAAAGAAAGTATGATTGGAGCACTTCATCCATCGCTTCGGGCATTTTTGTGTGGTCAACTGTCCATGTGTCGATCAAGCGTTGTACGGTTTAATTTATTCCAACTGATTTGTATTTGAACTGTTTGGAATTGCAATTGCCCAAAGGGTGTATTGCATAAGAAAGAAGTGAAAAGACACCAAAAACATGCTGGAATACACTTCTGGGGAAGCCTTTCAAAAGACGATGGCTTGATTGTCGATCAAAAGCAATATTATGTCAAATTTGCATACGCTTTAAAAAGTACTTCTCAAAGATATTTTTAGCCACGAACGGTATTACTTAACGCCACAGGTTTCCTGTTGTTGTTGTGTGTGTATGCGTATGCGGTCGCGCTTGCATAACGCGCCATGTTTCACCCAACGCGAGTACGCGTGAAAGTGATCAAATTAATTGGCCACAAGTATAGAAAAAGACAGAGGAAAGGGAGGAAATGTTTAAAAAATGTTGATGTGAAAGAGAAACCACCACCTTTGCCTATCTCTTCGTCCGCACCACCACCAAGTGTCATCGATCAAAAGGCAAAAGATTTGTGGTGGCTCCTTCTGGTTTCTGGCCCCTGCTCGATTCGCTCGATATTGATGCAGACCGATTAGTTGCCCATTTTCACACGCTGGGCAGATGAAGTTGTTTGGTGAAAAAATGGGCAGCAAAAATACAGGGGTGGATAGTTGACTTTATTATTTATTTGTTTATTCGTGGGGCCTGGGAAAAGGGAAGGATGAATTGCTTTCGGTAAAAAAGTAACGAACAAGTCCTGACGCTGTACAGAGGGTGCATAGTTGCAGCAGTTTCACTTTTCTTTCTTCACCAGTTGAAATAATAAGTACCTGCCGGTTACTTTCTTCTTTTGAACTACGGAAGATCGGATCACCGAACAAAACGGGGTTAAAAAAAAATAAATTGCAAAGCATTACGCTTCAAACGCTGTATAATATCCGGAGAAAACAAAACGTCTAACTCCTCCTCTCCTTCGGCACGATAGGTGAGAGACCAAAAGTGGTGTGATAATGTTGCTTCCCCAAAAAGCCTTTTACTGAAAGTTAATGAGTCTTAAATCCAACTAATGTTTGTGATAAGCAACGCGATAAGAAGTTGAAACGGACAGGAAACGTTAAATAACTCCACTGGTGGAGGGAGGGGTAGAAAATTTTCTTGAAATTGTCTTGTTTTAAATCACATCAAAGTTAAAATGTGTTACTTCCGTCATTTTCGCGCAGTTCATCGTCTCTCAATGTTCGTTTATTTTCTTGTTTTTCTGTTTGTTTGAAATCTTCTTTTTTTTCTTTTTGAAGTGTGTTAGGCGCGAGTCTATGAAAATATTGCGGCAACATTTGTTGCCAAATTGTATGGACGAACTGTCACATTTTGTTGCATGAGAAACAAATTGATTTGTTTCATGTTTATTTGTAGCGGGAACAGTTTCAAGTTATTTTCATGCAAAAATTGTTGCCAAACTATCGTTACATAATAGTTATCTGATTTTTTAAAAATAATAGTACGATATTGCTTGAGATAAAAAGAAAAATATCTGTGCGTGCTGCCGCAACATTTTCATAGATCCGCGCCTTAGAAAGTGTTAAAATAAATGTTATATGAAACAACGTAAGCAATGAATGTTTTAACGAAAACCCTACACATATGGTCTCAGTTTTTACCGATCATTAGCCAAAAAGAGATATTATCCTGATAATGTCTTATTGATCACCTTCTCCCAACCCTCCTTCTCATCCCATGAAAACGAATGGCGCATTGAAAAGAGTCAAATATGGACACTTAAGACGTTAAATTGTGTCTATTTATCCGATTTTATTTTGAGCACAGGTGGACGTCGTCACGGTGGTCAATCGATTCAATCTGATTCGACATTTGAAAGGGATTTTAGGAGTTTGCCTAGCCAAACATCAACCACCCCTCCCTCACTCTCCCACCAAAAGTCTCCATTACACAATGTTTACGAAATCACGGTATGGCCATTGGTTAGCCATTTTTATCCCCCTTTACTGTTCCCGTCAATCCGTCGTGAAAATTTCCTTTCAAAAAAGACAGAAAAGCAGAAAGGGAGCCCTACCTCCAACGAGATGAACGATGGCGTAGCGGATTTCCGTTCCGACCATTAGCTGCCATTAATTGGCTTATCGCTTGTCAACCCTTAATCCGTTCGACAGACGGATTTATGTAATCTTTTGTGCCCTTTTTTCACTTTACTTTTTTATGGTTGTTGTTGTAACTTTCGATTTTACGCGATCACCCTTCGAGCATTTATCGCACCTGTTGCCATGTGCGCCTGGCGGCCCTGCCCCTTTTGTTTAACATTTTCAGGGGTCAAGAGTGCTATACCCAATATTCCAGTATCAGTGCTTTTTGTGCTACCAGGAGGATTAATTTCAAGCACAGACCGTCCCTTTTTGTCTTCATTATCCGATAAGGTCAATTCTCCTTCCTTCTTTCCTCGATATCTCGGAGGACTTGTGTTGCTGTTCTTCTTTTATCAATTGCTTTTGACGGGTTATTAAAAAAGGGAATGGAAAAAGAGCAATAAGAAAAAAGCATCCCATCTTCCTGTTTCTGTTGATCGCTATCCTTGCAACTAATAGAACCGTCATCAACGCCATTCATGTTTGACTTTGGTGGTGCTGTCCGTGATATTTTCGGAGCATGGATAGCGAGAGAGTGCAAAACTTTTTGATGAACAATTTCTAAATCCTAAAAATTCGCTCCTTCCTTGCGATGTGGCCGAAAAAGTAGCGAAGCGCAATGTGCCGGTGTAGCGGAACGATAGTCTGCCGCCTACCGCACTGTGAACCGCGCGTAGAGCAATTTAAAGTTGAAAATGTGTATCAGCCAGATAAAATCTGCACAACGAGAACACCAACGGGAGAGGGGAAGGCCAGTGTAAGGCTAGAAAGGGTCGACACTCCATCGTGGGGATTATCTTTTCAATCAAAAGTTTTGATCGTTTGCGAGAAAACGATGGTGGCGCGAACCGTGCTGCGTGATGTAGCCAGTTCGGATGGGAGTCGATGGAAACCCAAAACTCGTTTGCGAAACACCTTTGTCAAGGGGCAGGGTGTGTGGAGATATAGGCATGAGGTGGCAATTTTTCGCGAGGTTATTTTTCCCAACCTGCTGTTAATGAGCGAAAGTATGATTTTAACGAACGGTCTTTTGCGCCACCGTCGTCGTCTTCTTGTCGTGCTTTTCGATGATGATGGCAGGGTTTATCAGGGGGAATGAAACATGAACACTCATTACACGGACATTGCGTAGGTTGAGATTATGTTCTTTCGCCGAAACCAATGGTGTTGTTGTGCGAAATTGATTGCCTGTAATGTCTTTAGTGGTGGTGGTGATGGTTGGACGTTCCCTCAGGAAGGAACCCATAATCAAGCGGCTTAAAAAAGTACATTTTGTCTTTCCTTACTTCCTGAACATATTTATTAACCTTTTGGGAAGCAAACTAGCCAAACGAAAGGAGAGCAGTTATTCATTCGAAACATTAATAAATCATCCATTCAGCCTTACCTAATCACTGTGTCTCTAGTGAACAATTTTCCATTCCGTCGGGAAACCACCATAAATACCACCACCACCACCGTCTTCCATGGTCAATGCACTTTCTTTTCCTCCTCGGCTTACCTCAACTATGGTCACTTTTCGACATTTGAATGGTCAAGAAGAAATGCATTCATCCATTCATCGATCCCGTCCCGATGAAGGCATAAAACCACCGCCGTTCGCGCACAAGCCACAAAGGTTCAATGATCTCTTGCGCTTTGCGAAATGCATCGTCGGTGGAAGGCGGGAGGAGGAAACCAGCAGAAAAGACCCTTTCTTCCGCCCGATCTCCTCAAAAGTGGGGTTTCTTGCGGGGTAGTATAAGAAATGCGCGCGTTTGTTGAATTTCCTATTTTTCCTTATTTGAAGCGTATTTATCGCTACAAAGAGAATAGTGTGAGTCGCTGAATACCGGAGGGGAGAGAAACCCGTGTGTGGAAGCAGTCTTCCGTCACATTTAAACGGTGAATTTCCCTTTCCAACTGTTGTGCTGGTTGGTGGTTTTGTTGTTGTGTTGAGAGTGCCGCCCGATTAATTTCCTTCATTTTTTAAAGTAATGCAAGCAAACTGGTGCCACCGTTTCTTCGTTCGATCGATTAAATACACTCCGTTGGGTGGGGGTGTGGCGTGTTTTCCTTCTCCACCATACTTCACCCGCATGCAATTTTGCATGCACTTTCGCATTAGAGACGCTTCTTCGGCGGGCGTACGTGTGTGCGCTGCTGTACGGTTGCAATCGTTATTTATTAGACGAAAGACTGGGGAGCGGCCGCCACAAAGCGGAGATGGAGCAACAAGGAAACATTCTGTTACCGCTCGGGAAAACGGTGTGGTGTCAATGGTGGAAAGATGAACATGTGTGTTGCTGCGTCGAAGAAGCTGTAAAGTGTTGTAAAGGCCATGTTAAACTGTGCGCTTGTCGATCTGCTTTCCGTGAACGGGTTGTAAGCACAAAAAAGCAAAACAAACCGGAACTAGTGTTGCGGTTCCTGGTATGAAGTATGTGTGTAAGATATGTTCCTTCAGCTTTCCAAGTTTTTCCATTAACCATGCCTCGACCGCCGAGCGTCTAAGAACATGAAAACACGAATACACGACCGATTGAGGGTGACTGGCACTACCTCAGCAAAGCCTCAACAACGCAACAGCACACAAAAAAGGAAGATGCAATCCAGCAGCACATCGTTATTGTGTGCACGAGGATGCAATTTACGTCCGCCCAACACACACACATAGACCTTTCATTACTAATTTGATGAGGAAAATGTGTGTCTCTCTCTCCAGTGCTGAAGAAGTGAGCAAACTTTCCGTATGCGTACCAAGCTGCTGCGCACATATAGACATACCGGAAACATTAAATAGCAAACTGCATAATTTGTTCTCCGTTCTGTTTTGCGAGGCTGCCGGCTTGCAGCTCCAACAACAAAAGCAACCGGCACGTGGCGCACACAGCGTATGAGAATGGAACAGTATGAGAAAATATGTTCCCAGAACGATGGGCATAGAAACGATGCAGACGCACTGCCTCTCGCTTTCTCCCTTTGCCCATTCTTTCTCGGTGTATCGTTTGACAGTATTATGGTGGAAAATTAGTTGCATTAGAATAGGAAACATAATGAATTGAATAATGTATACGTGGGGTCGTCCGGCGCCAACTCGAACGAAGCACAACGGTTGGACGAGGTCACAGGGAACGATTTTTTTTGTCACATAAATGTGTTTTTTGTGTAGTTTAAGTGTTACGTGTTAATATTATATTACATTCATTTGCGTGATGCAAAAACAAAATGCAATCTGGTTTAATTAATAATGAGAAAACTTAATTGTGATTCCATCGAACCATTGGGCAACGCTTTGTAGATGTGTTAATAAATTATTTCAACCTTGCCCTACGAAATTTGACCTGGTTGCAATGTGATGGGGTGTGTGTGTATGTGTGTTTTGTCCTTTATAGTTTATTCACAAATGGGACAAATGAAATGAAACTAATTAAAAAAAGTAAAACCCCAAACGAGCCGATCCTCACATTTCGTTAATGGCTTTGATCTCTTCACTTTTCACGATCACGATTGCGATCAATGATTTATGTGCACAATTACCTTTCTCCATTATACATCCCTTCGCTAACGATCCTGCTAATTGCTTCCGTAGAGCTGAGAAGAAAACAAAATCAAGGCACATATTTATGAAAACTCAGCATTAAAATATTTCAACTTTGATATAGCGGCAAAGAAAAGGAAAAGACAGAGCAGACGCAGCGTTGTGTGAGAGCGTACAGTGAAAGCGAAACGAAAAGGAGCAACAAAACGAGGCGCGCTTTTTATCATACCCAATTGTTTGCTTCCGCATGCACCGACCCACAACGCGTTTGTGTACGGGTTAATGAGCAAAAATTTGTTAGCTGCATAATTATGTTGCGGTACATGAAGTGAAGTACCAGTCGGAACTTACAAGACATCCAGCATGCATTAGAGTATCGGAAAAGGGTGCCAAAGTCTGCTATTACGATGACGATGATGATTGCGATGGAAAATCCCAGTTAGACGACAGTGAGAAACCATTCGTTGGGTGAATTTTTCACCAGCACAGATGTATATAATCATTAATAATAATAATGTGCTCTCCCGTCCTGGGCATGACAGAGCGCTTGAGCAGCGGTAGAGCGGCAAGAAGTGTTGGCAATAGTTTGCTTGCTTTTCGTCACATCTGCAGGTTGAAAGGGAAAGATATCTTTTATGCTCCTGTCGTCCGTCTGTCCCACGGATCCGGTTGTCGCGGCGGAACCGTGCAAACCTATAAATAGCCGTCTGTGTGAACTCTGCACCCGTCGGCACCCTGCACGACAATGTAATCCGCTTCCGATACGTTTACTTTCCGATACTTTGTCGTGGGTGGTGGCGGGTGGCTTTGTTGACGTTTGAGATGCACTTGCGATGCACATCCTGTGCAAACCCCCTGGCGGGGAGATGATGAAGAAGATCAGTTACTACTGCCCGTTGTTGACTTTCCGCTCTTAGGATAGAAAGTGCTCCCTTTGTGGAAGTTTTCCATCGGTTCTCCTTTAAATTTATTTCATTACTTTGCATTCATACTCTAGCGCTGAAAGGAAATGAAAAGGAACTAATCAGCCAATTCGGTTTAAGAAATGCACAAACGCCAACCAAAATTACAGCTGCATTCGTTCTTGTCTCGAAATTCTTCTTTGGAAACCCAATGCAGTTGTCCATTTTCTCACGAGGATCATTTGCATTTTCCATTTTTCTGGGTGTGTTATTGCGGCAAATTTAAAATTCCTTCACGCTGTTATACTCCTTTTGCATCTACTTTCCTTTTCCCTGCCATGTGTGAAAGATCCATCTAGCCGTACTGCTACTGGCAATTCCATGCACAGAGAAGTGCATAAGTGCGGTCAGAGCATGACAGTATGCAAACGTGTATGCGAACACACATCCATACATGATGCCGGTCGGGGTCTGACTTGCATGTTGTATGCTGCTGCTGCTGCTGCTGCTGCTGCTGCTGCAGTGTGGATGCATCGATCCGTGCATTTCAACAAGCGCGACAGTAGCGCAACGGAGATCGTTAACCTCTTTCGGCAAGAGTGTAGGAGAATGCGAGTGTTGCGAGGACTTTTTACAAAAACAAAATCAAAAAGAGCAAACTGGTTCCAGTAGCCCGCACGGTAGCGCCCGTCAGCTTCCTCCAGTTCGGTGCGGATTTCTTTCTTTCGCTTCTTTCTTTCACCGAGTATTAAATACATTTCTTCTCCGTTATTGTAATTCTTGCCTCTTGTTTTCTTTCGCCTTTCTCTCTCAGACGCTCTCGGGTAAGGCTTTTTCTTTTCTCCTGGGCAGCCACAGGAAGGAGCCTCTTTTTACCAATCATACCATCCTCCCTCTGCCCCTCGTTTTGCATATCAATGCAATTATTAATTCATCAAGCCATAACGAAGGTATGACCACTTTCCGGCACACTCACTCTCACACACTTTTCTCCGAAAGCTGGAGGCATTATTAGTTTTGTAGTGTGTGTTTTTTTTTTCGTACGGTTTTCCGCGTTGTGTTCTTATTTAAATTTAAATACCTTCTTCCTTCTTCCACCTTCTACAATTTATTTCCGCTCGGCTCGTAAAAACCTCCCTTGCGCCCAAAAAAGAGGGACAAATGGCTTTCGCATTTCGTAAGATTTGTTTTTGTTGTGATTTTGTTGTGGCGCAGCTCGGAATGCCGCCATCATGATTGCTCTTTTCCAACGCCTATTTTGTTTGCCATACCCAACACAACACACACAGCACAGCAGCAACGTTGACTGACAAGATGACAGGAAATCAACGGAAAATGATCATCTTGGCCTCTGTAGCTGTTGTTGTTGTTTCCTTTTCCTTGTTTTTTCTTTGTGCATTTTGGGAGAAGGCTTTCCTGCGTTTAGGGACGTTTCGAAGGGCACATTTTTATTTATTGCTATCACCTGCAATTTCCTGTACATACGAGCGCGTTTCACACAAATGTAGAAAAAGGCTTGGTCAGTATTGAAACAAGGAACATGGGCAGGAAATAAATCAGCTACAAAAACAGAGAGTGGTGGCCCTATCATAACAGCAGTACCAGGCAGCAGCAGCAGCAGCAGCAGCAGCAGCAAAAACAATGCCTACTCAGTTGTGAAGTGAAAATTTACACATATATGGATTTTTTTGGGAGGGAGAGAAAGAGAGAACATAGTGCATGATGCATATGCATAACAGGCAGTTCATTTGTTGCAATGGCAGGAGTGTGTATTTCTCGATACCTTTCACCCTACTTTTTTCCCTTCCAAGCGTGCGAGTGTAGTGTGGAAGCATAATTGTTGGCTGTAGCGAAAAAACAAAATCCGCCGTTGTGTGTAGTGCAATTTCTTCTCATGAGAGCGCAGTGGATATGATGTATTGCTGATGCTGTGCTGCTGGCTGGCTGGCTGGCCTCGTTTGCAATCACCCGAAATGGGTTATACATATTTAAGATATTAAAACGTTCTATTTTTGTGTAAATGATTTATAGTTCCAATATGTAAAAGTGAATTTTGAACTGAAGAATTTATATAGTGCTTTCTTTCTATGCGTTTAACCATAAGCAGTCTTTTCCCTTATCGCTTCAAATCTCTTCCTGCTTCTCTGTTACACCCATTAATGTCAAATCAATGGATCGTTCCACAATTTATTCATCGTAAAAAAGCAGCAGCCTCGCAGTTGGATGCCTTTTTAGGACGATTGACACTGCATAACAATGTGGCAGTACTGTGGACGCCGTTCCAACCGGTACCGTTACCAACCGTTTTTTGGTACCCACTAACAAACACAATGTAGCATATATTTAAAGGGAAAACATACCGTCAAAGGTCCACTCGTCCATTAGAGTCGGCTGTACGCCGTGTGACAGCGAGTTATGGCTTCATAAAAATGCCTTAAAACCATCAAATCAAACCATTCACTGGATTAGTAGTACCACTCTGTCCTTTTTTTCTTTGTGAAGATTATTCCCTTGTTTTTTGGGTGTTCGCATCTTGCCGGTCCGCTTCTTCTTTTATTAGCCTTCCGAAACATTCTTACCGCATTAGGGGCGAATGCTTTTTCGCTGGTGGTGTGTCGTGGAGGGAAAAAGGGCGTCGGTTTCAATGTACAGAGCATCGCTGTAAAGGAAGCTCATAAACGTAATTACAGAATAGAACAGCAACACTCGCATTCGTTTGTTTTTTTTTGTTCTTTGTACCCCACTTAACGCGTCTTCTGTGTCACGGCTGATGGGGAGTGACTTGTGCGATAAATAATTAGAAGAAATTAAACGCAATTTGGCTCCGGCATGTGCTCGGATGCGCTCTGCAAAACTTTGTGCTGTCTTGCTCAGAATTTCTCTGGTGTATAATATGCGCGTGTGCGTCTCCCAATTCCAAAAGCCAGTTTGGTAGTCAAATTTTATTACATCTCCGATGACGATTCCCCCAGGCATCTCTTGGCGACGTGTGGCAAGCCAGGATTGAGGATAGAGAGCTAATTTAAAATTAAAATTTTATGGCAACCGCTTTCTGACGGCAACTAGTTGAGGCGCGCTAAGCGGCCGTGCCCTTTGTGAAGGCTTTAGCGTGCCTTAGAGGGAGCCTAAGATGTGCTTTTGAAGATGAAGATCTTTTTCTGTGCTCGCGCGGAATCATTCTGCGTTGGAGTGCAGTCAGCCCAGGCCCATTCTTTGGGTAGTTAACACTTATGTGAGAGAGGGGTTTCCGTTTCGGATGACTTCATCAGTCGCAGGAGGGCGACGTCACTGAGGAAAATCACCCTTTGCGAACGGCATCAGAACAATGGGTTGTCGTTGTTACGGTGGTTTGACTTTGGTAGGCCATTACGGAGGTCATGACCCTGATGCAGCGAGAAAAGACGTCCATTGAGGTTACCCATGGTAAGGCTTGTGCTAGATGAACCTGCTGCGAGTTCTAGCTGTCCAAACGATACGATGAACTTGACGATGAAAAATGGAAACCTTGAAAAGTTAAACCTAAAACTCTCTCCATCGCATGCAAACTTGAGATTCAGTCTGACATTTTAAGCAAAACCCACAAACCTTCGTCACGCAACACTGTCATATGGAGTCTCCGGCTCTACATTCATGAGCCCGGACAATGCTGATCTCATTCGACACGATTCAAAACTGGTTCACAACAAATTCAGTGACTCCTTTAGAGATTATACTTTTAAGGTGCTTCATCAATTCGCTCTTACTGCCTGTCTCCGCCAAGTATATAGTTGTGGGATGGCAAAAAATAAACCTACATACGCACAACAGGGCAACCTGAAATTGATTTACCAAAGACGGAACGCGTCGGACGAAGGACGTTCCGGGTGTGGTTTTATTATGGGTGCACTCCAACGTCCCTGCAGGGTAATCGAGAGGAGAAGAAGGTACGATATTTAGCGATTCGCTGTTGTTTTTGAACAGCTGCAATAAACCTCAAAACAGCAACTGCAAAAGTATACGGTTGTGGGTAATTCGCCCATTCTTCAACCTGCTACTGATGTTGTATGCCAAAAGTCGGGAGTTCTAGAGCATCACTTCATCGTGGGTAGAACGATGGATTCGGGAACGCTTCCAGACGTCCTCGTGCAAAAACACTCCTCCGCTTACATCCAGCACACCTCTCGTTGAATTTTGATGTAAATCATCGGCTGCGTATTCTTGACCAGAGGTTCGAATCTGTGGTGCGTATGCCAACCAGCTTGCTGACTGCAGCTGGTGATCAACCACGATCTCATTCACGTTCACCTGCTGCCTTTTTTCGTTCCCTGTTTGCACTAACCCGACCTGTACCCCGATGAGGTAACGTCTGCTGCTGCTGCTCCACGTTGCTTATTAAGATTTGGCAATAAAAATTGAAAGTTTGCTGTTGCAGTTCCTTCCCACCGACGAGCGGTTTGGGGTACAGGTTTCGTACTACGGGCGTCGTTTTTATGGGCGTTTGGTTTCTTAGGCTCACGTTATTCGTTCGTTAATCGGTCGGTGAGGGACAACGGCGGTTGGAGGATGACGGAATGCTGCAAAATGCGGCAAAAGACAGATGTAGCCCGTTTGCAAGTGTTGCCATTCCATCCCCTTTTCCACGCTCCATCGTACTTATATTTTTTTCTCTTTCTTCCTTCTTTCTTTACAGATTTCTTTGCTTTGTTTTGAAGCTTTCCCTTTGGATTATAATCGAAACACGCGCTGTTTCGCTCGTCCGTCTCACGTGGGCTGAAGAGCCAAGACCGACCGACGGGCACAGAAAACAGAAAGGCAAACTCTGCTACCCCTCACGTGGCAGTTGCACACTACTGCTGCTCCCTTCGACATGGCATGCCTGCGCTAGTCGAACTGCAATGGTTGCCGGCTGCAAGGTGAACAGCATCATCGCCAGTCCGTCGTCGTGTTTCCGAATGCAGTCATCGGTTTCCGTCACGCACACAGCGACAGCGACCGTGTCACGGTCAGCATCAGCCACAACAGCGACAACAACGCCGGCAGCACACGGCAGTTAATCACGGGACGTGGGACTTCAGACGACGACGACGACGAAAGGAAGCGGTCCCAAGTAAGCGAAACCGAAAACGTAAATACACAACGAGTCTGAGAAAGATGCCACTGCTATGACGAATCCGGACGTAACCCATTCCGGATGACTTCATCGATCTGTGCTGTAGACGTAGTAGGTACAAAGTGCGGGAACGGATCGGTTTGTTATCCGCTCGTGAGTGCCCGTGGTCGACGAAAACAACACGCCGCACCCGTTTGACAGTTGCGCTCGAGACGTGCGTCGTCACCGATCGCACCGTGGATCGATGTCTCCTCAGCAGGCTGTGATACTTGTGTTGGAGCTGCTTTTCGTGATCGAAAATCTATTTCGCGCGTGTGTTTCTGATTTTAAGTGAGTTGTAAACGACCCTGGAAGAGTCCCTTTCCCAGGCGCCGTTTTGCAAACCTTCCCGTTTCCGAAAGCGGCAGAGAAAGTGTTGCAGCAACGAAAGAAGGTGTGTTACAGCAAAGGAAAAATTTAATCTAGTGAGTTTGTGTGCTGTTGTGTGGTCAACGAGCACGCGAAGGTGAATTTAAAAATCAACTTCTGAGTGTTGTTATTATTGGAGTGCGAGCGCTCTCTGGTTGCATTGTTATTTTGGGTGAAGATAGATTTAGTGAAAAGGAAAAATGTGAGATGCAACGAGAGAAGAGTGGCAACAACAAATTTCCACTGGGCGTTCGATCTGTTTTGTGAATTTGGGTGTGAAGCCACCGTTTCGCTTATCGCGTCCAGGCAAAATAAAAGCAGAGAAAGTGCAGTTACAACGTTGCGATTGTTTATCTGTGACAACGTCATAGGTGTTTGTGTGCCTCTGTGTGTTTGTGTGTGTGTTCAATTGGCACAAATTTAGTGTGTGGTTAATACGATTGGAGCGAATTTAGTGCTTTCACACAGTGCTCGCGCACCAGCAGCAACTGTCAAAACCAATAGCAACCGAAGGTTGCTCGAGACGTGTTACGGCACCAACTGTTTGATAACTTCCGAAACAACTTCGTTGGCCGAATAAAAAGGTGCGGAAATCCGACGTGTTGTTCGCCACTCGACAACTTTGTCCACTTCCGTGCCTCACCATCTCTGTGAGCCCGATCGCTCGCTGAATGATCGGGAAAGATGGCGATACTGGTGGTGTTTTGCATTTTATGAGTGACAGGAAAGTGTTTTACGTTCAACCTCGGCACGGGAGCAGCCGGAGGGAAAAGGGGCAGCAGTGGTGGTAGTCAACGACTCAGTGCCATCTACTACTGCTTTCCTTCTTTTTTTGTCCGCCATCGACAGCGATGAATTCCGTATTTTCTGCATTTAAATCATCGTCATCCGCGTCGTCCGCTGGGACGGCGACGACGACCACGAATTCGAACGGTGTCGGTACCGGTCCGACGTCCGGAGGACACGATCCCTCCACCGGCAACAACAGCAACGGGATGGTCCTCACGAACGGTGGTGCTCTCGTGAGCACCAAACCACCATCCTCAATGACTGGCTCTTCTACCTCCACCAAGTTGCTGCTCAACATCAAAACCCATCGGCCGGCAGTGACCGACCATCCGCCCAACAGTAGCTACGAAAAGCTGCGCCACATCCGCGAGATCAGCTGCACCAACCGCAACAACAATCTTGTCGTTGGCCTCGAGGGAGAACATCAAGTCGTCCCTGCGGCCACTACATCCGAGGACACCTCGGTGGCAACCACTCCCGTCCAAAGTCCGATGACGCTTGACGAAGATTCATCCGCCTTTCTGTTACTTAACGGCGGCGATAGCGGTCCTCAGATCGTGAGCGTCGATCAGGGGGACAGCCACCATCACCAGCAACTACCCTCCCTGCTCGGTGGAGCCGAACTAATGAACGGTGGCAGCGGAAAACTGCACCAAGCAAAGGCTGACACAACGACCAAGCCGAATGATAGCAGTAGAGGAACGGTAGTTGCAGTAGCTAGCAACACTAATCACAGTGATAATGGGTGTCTGCCGAAGAAAAAGAGCACATCCACCTCGTGCACGGACCTCGGGACGACGGGAACGGTCCCACTCGCAATCAAACCTCCATCCGGTGCTTCCCTGCAGGCAGCATCCACCTCCGGAGCGGTCTGTACGGGCGATGGTAGCACGTCCAATGGAACGTTTGCAAGCATGCCACCACGATTCCACAAACCGAGGTTAAGCCTGAGCAATAGCTGTGGTGGAGGAACAGGAAGCAGTAGCAGCGGTCTTTCCACCAGCAGTATGCCCTCGGTCCATGGACGCACCGGCCCGAATGCCAACGGTGGATCGTCCTCGTCGGGAATGCCACCGCCAAAGACGAGACTTTCAACGCACCAAAGAAATCTTAGCTTAGATTTTAGGTAAGTGAACACAATGCCTCTCTTTCAATAACACTCCAAGCAATTGCCCGCTTAAATCGCTTCAAGTGTCCCACAAAAGCAGACACCTGTTATAACCCGTCCCAATCGATGTCATACAGATATGATCCCAACATTCCCATGTCGATCCATCAGTGGGTTGTGTTTGCTTGATGGCTATTTGAGTGTAATCCCTTCGGTTTCCTCAAAAGGGTTTCATAGGCTGCCAGGAAATTGAACGTACGGAAGGATTATTTTACAATCCCACACCACCGACCACGGCTTTATGTGTCAGCGTACGTACGCCAGTGTTTCAAATGTCCCTTTTTTAGGTGTACTAAACTCCTAAACGAACGTGAGTTCATTCAAATAATCGGGAACAAATTTGGGATGGTAATCAATTAGACATTAACGCTCCCTAGCTCCCTGCACTGCTGTACGTACTTGTTCGCCGAGGGTTGGAGATGAGAGTCTAGAATATACGGGTTCGACGTACAAATTAAAGCAACAACTAGGGAACGTTATGTGCCGTAGACAATGCTGAAAATAGGCGAATTTCACTTTCCTATGGAGCGTTGTAATAGGCCACATCTCATAATGTTTGGAGTTTCCAGTTCCTAGCTGGGCGATGTTGTGTACGATTTGTCTGACTAAACTGAGAACTCGGTCAGCAAGTGCTGAACGACGACCACCCGTAGCTGTGAATCTATAAATTTCGAACTCTATTGAGAGTGCAGTTTATTATTCTGAGTTGTGAGCTTGTTTCGCTGTTCGGTGTTTTGTTTTGCCTTATGAAAGCTGCGCATGCTGTATGTTTTGGGTGTGCCCGTGTTTTTCGTGCTTTATCGCGGCCCACAAATACCATTTAAAATAACCGTCCGCAAGACGGATGAGGAGCGGCGATGCCTGTTTGTGTAGTGTGTTTTTAAGCACACGGGTATTGGATGTAGGTTCATTTTTAACCTTTTTGAACAAGTTTTTGCACATTTCGATTTACGCAAATTTATTGACCATTTATAGAGTGCACATGTTTTTACTGCAAGTGCAAAGGTAGGGAATTGATATTGAATCTGGGATAGGTTGGCGTTTCGAGAGCTGTTATTGATGTGAATAAAGAGGGATTTTTTGTGTGACCACAAAACGGATACAAATTGTTATGTGTATGAGACATTTGCCTTAAAAAAGTAGTAATTTTGTTGTAAAATAATCATGTTCCATATCCACTTTGTAACGGAAAATTTGATTGGCCTTTAACGAGCGAATAAATCACTCGTCTCCACCGAAACTGACGTGCTTTTCAATGGAAAATATTAACTCAACTAATTACTGACACATTGTGCTTGGGGGTCCCTTTGGAGAAACTCCCGTCCGTAATCCAAGGCACGTCCCCCGGCAAAGATTGTACGAATGACATCACTTCATTTGCCTAACCTCTTCTACCATGTATTCGGAAGATGTTTCCTCCTCTGCAATCTGGCAATTGAACCCCGTGATTCTAAGCGTGATGCGGAAGTACTGTTCACAGCTCACTCGTGTCGCTATTCACCGTGTGACTTCCACGGGGAAGCAGTGTGCATGAACTTCGCCTAAAGAAATAAAAAAGGGTAGGTTGGAGTCAGTGTCAGCTCCATTTCCGATCCATTCTGCTATTCACAGCGCTTTTGCAACTCCCAAGACACAGCCCCGAATGGCAAATTACTGTAGAGTTGTCGAATGTGTCTAACTAAGAGGTGAAACGTGGTACGTGAGCGGAATGCTTAAAAAGCTCAAGCTTTTATCAACCCACAGCCCACAAGACCATTGACCCGAAAGGGAGAGGGGATGAGGCAAGTGACATACAGACCCTTTCCGGCTATCCGGAAATGGACTTTCAGTGGCTCTGGAGAAACAATGGCGTATCAACGGTTGCGTGGAACGCATGGAAAAAGATTAGTGTTGGTTGGGGAAGCAAAAAGAAACGTTCAGTTAAATTTATCTTCTCCAAAACTGACAATTCCCTATTTGTTTGTCGCAGCTTGACGTGAAGCGCAGTTACCAGGTGATCCTGGACACACCCTACACTACTAACTCGCGGGCCATCAACACACCCATGTAACCTAGCCTGCCCATATCATTAGAAGCACCCGATAAAGGTCACACAGTAGGGTCATAAAGAAGGCACGCGTTCTTCCCCCAGTCCAGCAGACGCAGCAAGAATCATGGGCACGGGAGTTAATTTAATTAAAACAAATCGATACTAAATCCATTCCGTGTGCTGTGGATGTTGTAGCGAAAGTGAAATCAGTTCCACGGGCCACAAACACAGGCATTGGACTTCCGCTGTCGGGGTTTTGCGTGTGTTACAGCTTTACAAAGGAGCGTGTCGCATGTGTCCTCCGCTTGCATCACATGTCCAAGTGGCTAATATTTTTGTGCTTGGACAACAACTGTTTCAATTGACTTTTCTTTGCCAAGCCACATTTCCAATGCCTTAAGGTGGCGAACTGCAGGTGGTAATTGATTCGTGTACGTTTGCGCTCGCCTTGCTCGGCGTGTCACAGTTAACAATTGCCAAACGTTTCTTTACTGAAGCCTATTGGTCGTAGTTTAGTTTGTTCCAGAGCTCCTTCGGGGGCTGTTGCACACCACCAGCCGCGAGGTACCGGCGTGCTGTCTCGAGATACACGAACCAATGTTGACCAATAGGTGCGATTAAAATGCAACACAATCGTGTACTCGACCAGCTTGAGGAGACTTAACTAAGGCGATATGATGCAACTTGGTTCGGTGCTGGTGTTGCACACCGGAAACTGATCCCTTGAGGTTTTGGAATGCAATCCACGCTATACATTGCAGCTGTTTGTTTATAGGCAACCAAACCCTCAATTGCTCCATTAGGATATATCTGGATGTTGATCTAGCACTAAACTAACAAAGTTGATCTTATTAAGTAGCAGTAATATTCGCCGGATGTACTTAGACGGCACGTTTGTGCCATTAATTCCTAAGCACTGTGTGCACCATAAGCAGAGGCGAAATATCTGGTTGGTTCTCACGAAAAATAACCATTTTGTCCTGCATGCGTAGATCGTAGAGCCGAACTCCCTGTTCCCGCTGTGTTACCGTTTTGTAACAGTTTACCTTTCCAGTTCTTTTGTTGTTGCGGCTTACGCCTGCAATCGAGTGCAGTAAGACGATAATTTATGGTTGACTTGGTGTGGCAAAAGAACTCTCTCGTCGGCCTCGGGTCAGACGGGAGTCTGTAATGATCTCTGAATCTTCGGAGGAGGTAAGCTTAGTACACTTTTCCAAGCTGGTGGGCTTTGATTTAGTTTAATCCGATTTGACGGCCGTTGTTCCCGATAAGTAATCTGATCAATTCTCCATAAACAATCAGTTTGGCCGGTTGGTAGATAGTGATCAAAATGCTCGGCATACTGACCTCTGAATGGTAGATGCACGTAATTGTGAAAGTAACCTGATGCGATTTAATTAGCACCTATTGGGACACACAACGATGGATTCAAAATGACACTTGATGTGGAGCGGGTAGATTGGTCTAACAAGCAGCACAAACTAACATTCAATGTATGACAATTTAATGGACTAACCGGCAGGGGGCTTACAGTGGACCCTCCTCTCATTGGCTTCCTTTTTCATAGCTAGTCTCAGAATTCGCCTTGTAACGGTATAACCGGGTCAGAGTAGACCTTAATGGTGTTTATGAAAATTTATGAAACCTAACCATGTGCGCACCACCACATGGCCATGGGCGGATAAAAGTCAGATTTCTTCCTCTACTGCTGAAAACTCTGTGTCTTTTACCATCGTGGTATCTTCACCATGGCATCCCTTCTGTGCACCGTAAATAGAAAATAAAAAAAACTATTCTCGCGATCCGACGACGTTTCATCTCGCCTACATGGGAGTAAAAGATAAGAAGGTGAAATATGATAAGAATGCTCTCTTTGCTGTTGCTGCCTCTACCATACAGTGCATCGGTCGAGGCCAGTGTGAAATGGATACTCATCCTTTCGGAAGGGCTATTTACGTACCTAACACACCGTGTTTGTTGGTTAGTGTGAAATGGAATTGGGATTTATTTGCCGAGCCGCGGGCGTTCTCTCCTAAAGGGATTTTATAATGTTTATCATAGTAAAGCATTGAGAAGCGTATTTGGAGAAATGGTAAGAAAACAGATAAATCAAAACGCAGTCACCGCGCGGTGGATGATGATGATAAACAAGCGGTAGTGGCTAGTATGTCTCGTAAAGGGAGCTGGTAAATAGATACGAATTGCAAATGTCATCCTCTCCTTACTAAAGGCCGCTAGGAAAGGAGATTCAATTTCACCTCACAAACTACCTTTAATCAATATTCTAACATACTTGGAGCTGAGGTTTAAGTTTCACCTTCGAACATGAAATGAATTATTAATCATTTGCCAGCTCTACTTTCTGAAGCTGAACGGCAAGACTTTAGTGGGTTCCGTTTTGAATAAGCATTATTTAATCAACGATATCGTTTATTAGTGAACGTTATCAACCACGACAACGGACGAACTGCCTGGTGCACAGCAATTAGTAGCAGCAGCAACAGCAGGGGAAAGTTAATTGTGACTTCCTCATTATGGTGCATTGTTGGCAGCAGTATTTGAGTGAGACCATGCTGTTTGGTACATTAAACTCTACCGTTGGATATCAACTGGAAGTTTCTGTATTTCTCCCGCAGTACAAATGACTTTTAATATGGCGGTAATATGATACAATTAGACCAATAGACAGCTCCCAACACCAACTCTGTATTTTGAATGCTGCTTCAGACCTTGTAATAGAACCTCCAACTTGAACATTACCTTCAACACTCGACACCCAGAGGTGCATCGGAAAACGTCAAACTTAGAACGTGCAATCTGCGCGTAATTGACATTTGCATAGGATACGCCGGCCATTCATCCAGTCGACTCTTCTTCTCGTTCACGATGTGTCATACAAGAAAAGTTAAATCAGGGCTGAAAGTTCTTACTTTGCGGAGTTTTCCTTCTAGCGGTGTGGTTGACAGCCGTTCGACGAACAGGGGTAATGGTAGACGGAGGACAATAAAAGTTATATTTAGAGCTTTTGATTATCATCACAATGTAAGCGAGCGAAGAGACGTTATCCGGATAACTTTTCCCTCAATCTGACGTCCTCGTTGACAGGCGCGAAAGGCACAAGGAGCTTTTGCTTTCTTCAGCCAATGGTGTTAACCAACCGAGTGTCACTTCAGTATCTATAGTCACAGACGGCGGCGGCACCCTGGAACCTGGTGCGTGAAATATGGCGACAAGTGATGGGTGATTTTCTTTTTGTGCAAACTTTCGATAAACTCGCCGCTGGTTTCCGGTTGTGGTGGTATGTCTTGAAGTGCCTTTCCTTTTGTATTGCTTATCAGTAGCGCGAAAAGCCAAATTGTGCTTCCAAATGAAAAAGAAAGTCATGATCATCTTTACCATCTTGGAGTTTTGGCAAACTAACTGTTTTTGCCGGTGGCGTAACATCATCAAAGTGAGTAGCGTAAAGGCACATCCCGCTGTGTTTGTACACTTCCTATTGTGTGAACGGCAAAAAGCGGCAAACTTCCGACACCTTCCTTTCCTCGATGAGCAATACTTGAAACATGTGTGTTTGTGTGCTACAGAAAGGGCGCCTTATTGTTTTTCGCTCATAGTGTTTGCGGAAAGTTTTAATTACTCTCTCCCTCTCGCTCCCACTCACTCCATCTCTATTCGTTTTCTATTCGTGGGCTGTTGGAGTGCATTGGAACGCTCCGTGCACATCCTCTAGAGCCCTGTGAAGGAATGTTTAACAAGCTAACTTTGGAGCTGTTGGAGGCGCACCGGTGTACATCGAAGAACACTTGTGCATGAAGTACAAGCTACCGTTGGAAAAGATCTGGTAGTAAATGGCGCTAAGGATAGTCATTTGTTATAGTTTGGAAAATGTGTTACAGCGGCATCATCAGCATTACGTAGGCCTTAGGGTGTACTAACCGCCGTTCGCCCGACCGGATTCCTTAACAAAAAGCTTTATTGGCAAAGTTGAGCCAGAACATTTGTGATTGAATATTATGGAGCACTAAATTGCTCTCTTGTTTGCTTCCATTTAAGCGCCTTGAGTTATCTACCGTTAGACAGGGCTGTCCTTTCTTATAAAATCATCCCCAAGCAACACCATTATCTCCCATTATGTGGATCACGCTCGAGCAGATAGAGTAGGCCCCAACGTCTAAAATCGCTAACTCCCAGCAGAAGTGATGACTGATGCCAGGGTGAGGTACACAAAGACACTATCGATGTGTTTTAGCGCTCGTCGAGAAACTGCTGATCGAATATGCGGGAATGGGCACCCGTGCCCTGTTGGTGATAACTATTTGCTGACTTGAGTCGAAAGAATCATCCAATTGGAACAATTTCCTAAGGCAGAAATCTCTTTGGTTACCACCGCTTCATCCCTAGCCAGCGTCACGATCATTGATTTCTTCGTAAATGGTGTACTATACACTATGGTGTACTCTCTAGATCTCTCTCTTTCTTGCAGTGATGGCATCGGTGCCATCTCTGCAAGTGCATCGGCCAAAGAACCTTGAGCTGCATAGCAAACAAAGAGAAAAGCCACCATCCACACACCCACAGATGTCTGAGCTATCGCTGTCCTGTGCTTCGACAAGCGCTTTTGTACCGTCATTCGGAAAAGTCATAAATTTAATGTACCTTGCATCATCGACCCAGCACCAGCAGCATTATCGTGTGCACTTTAGCCAAGAAGCCACAGCGAAAGAAAAAAACGAAACCTCGTTTGTTATGATAAGAGCTTGGTGGAAGTGGGAGATGATTATTGTTCAATGACACAAATTCTATCGGAAAGCCGTTTCACACCAACTGGTATTGATTATGCTCGGAGCTTATCAGTTCGTGGGGGAAGAAAACAAAATAATAGGAACAATTACAGCAAGATTGTGAACAGATAATCAAAGAATTCCTAATCTCTCGATGGAAGGTTAGTTTGAATTAAGGCACTATTTACTTTCTTGCCAACCATTTTCCTCGGTCCTCGGATGTGAAGTCTTGTGTTTTTTGAGAAAGTTTCGTTTCGCTTTCATGGTCCCGCAACCGAAGCGTTACGCCACGCGCGCGGCACTCTGTGGGAAAGAGATGCCAAACTCCAAAAGTAACGCTCTTCATCTGCAGGGTGATCCCAAAATGGAGATTTGACGTGGTATTGGGAGGGGGACATAGAAAGGGAATCTTTTATTTCTGTATGGATTGGATCAGTACCAAACAATTGAATTGTGTGTCTTTTCTATTGCTTGGGAATTGCCCCAGATGCAATCTCTTTCTCTCCTGCCCAGTCAGGTGTATTAATCAAAGCAAATAAATTCATCTTGATTTGGTGCCCACAAGAGAGATGAATTTCGGAGGAAACAGAAAAACCTCACAACACCGCACTCAATTAAATTATAGTTCGCGTGGCAGAGGCACTTTCGTAACACTCGAAGCGCGAGATCTGGTTCGGTTTTTGGAGGTGTATGTATCTTCCATCTATTGTTGGCGAACTACAAGAAATTAAGGTGCAGCACCGCAATACACGCCGTTATCTGCAATTGGCATCGTAAAGGTAGGGGGGGGAGCGGTTTGTGGGAGGAGGTGTTAGCGGGGATGCGTCAGCAATCTTTCCTTTCGATGTTTACATTACATCGCGTTCGTAAGTGATTGCGATGCCTTCTTCATTTATCTTGGTCTGTCCGGGGAGAGGAGTGCAGCTTTGATTACGACTACTACGTGGTGCAGTGTGCTCCTCTCTGCGCTCTGTCCTTAGCTTTCGCAGACTATACCACCCACAAGGTGTTCAAACATCGGTAGCATTCTTGGGTTCTTGTCAGGTAGGACACGTCTTCTCCCCGTCGGTGACCAATGAGGCGTAGCGAAATTCTTGTTGCAGCAGCACAACGCGTATCCGTCAAATCAACACGCCATAACGCAGCAAGAAGGTGTGTTACGGTTCATTGGGTGGATGGGATGCGCACCTTCCTTGTTGAAACCTTACAAATTCACCTACCGCCATCTCTTCTCGACTTCAGTGCCCACTCAATCTAGCCACTCTAATTGTAGCGGGAGGTTGGTTGTGAGTGTGCCGTATTTTGGTGGCCACTCTCAACCAACGAAAGCATCGGGAAGCTTCTCCACTCATCGTAGGTGTGTGTGTATACGTTTTTCTCCCGTCCGAAGTTTTCCGATAGTGTGTAAGCAACGCCAACCACCCACCAGCACAAAACGCCCGTTCCCAGTCGATGGTCGTCGTCGGGTGGAATCGGTTCGCTTGACGTATCGCCAGCGCGGTTTTGTTTTTGCTACCCCCCAAACGTCATATCTAGATTCCGCAACTGATAACAGACGACATCCCTCATTACTCATCCTCCCAGTGTAGGTAGCAAAGTGTTCAGAGTTGTCGTTTCGCGCACACGGTGGTGGATCTCTTGGTGGTTCTTGTGCACGTAAGCAGCGCCAAGCAAACGTCTGACAACGTTTCGTAGCAGGCTGCACCACTGTGACGTTTGATTGTTGCTTAGTAGCCGTCTGATAACGGGCCCGATAACGATCGTAACGTGCGAGGAGCGGCGTACCTCCCCGGTAGCGTTACCGTCTGACTTAAAAAGAGTG
The DNA here is from genome assembly GCA_000349105.1 of Anopheles epiroticus. Classification (NCBI taxonomy): domain Eukaryota; kingdom Metazoa; phylum Arthropoda; class Insecta; order Diptera; family Culicidae; genus Anopheles; species Anopheles epiroticus. Next base: position 165,905 of record KB671058.1, on the reverse strand, counting down.
ATACTAAGGGCGTTACTCGTTTAGTCGTTTAGATTGTTTCACAAACTAATGTGATTAAAAATTGATCCAAATGTCGCGTATTTGTGCGGAGTGTGTGCGGAAGGTGTCCTTCAAACGTATTAGTGTAAATGTGAATGTATGTGTGGTAGTGAATTTTTTTTAGTGGTTACCCCACAGTAACAACGCCAACGTGGCCTTGTGTTGTGTGTATGCATGTGCCCCTATTGCACGTTACTACCAACGTATCCCATCGTAGTAGGCGCCACCTGTTGTTGTTACTCCCTTCCCTACTCGGCGGAGTGTTGCGCTAGGTGAAACTTTTCCCACCCGCCCTTACGAAACTACCCAGCAAATGTGTGTTGGTGAGCTTTAGAGCGGTTTGATGGTAGTATTGGTGGTTACAGTCTAGCTGCGTCGTACACAGTCTCGCAGTTTCCAAAGCTTTCAAAATTGCGCTACCACAACACAACAGCTTTTTCCTTTGGATCGTTGTTCGTGCTTTTCCTTGCCCAACAGTTTCCGAACGTCGAGTGTGAAAAGTGTGTGTATGTGTTGAAAATTCAACCATCTTCATCGCTTTTGCTTCTTTTTTCATGGCCTCCCTAAACGTATGGATGGAGAAAAGTGAAATAGTGTGGTTCACGAAACACCTCGCGCAGTGAGCACGTAATGTGCCAGAGCCAAAGTGGGTCCCGGTCAAGTGGAGTGTAGATGCCCGTTATCCATTCGTGGTTTTGGTGTTGTTTGTTTTTTGGGCCGACCTGAATCATCCCGGATTGTGTGCGGGTTGTGGCCCACAGTTTCACCAGTCTTCATTTCCCTTTCGATTCTACGAGACCGTAAAGATATTGTGTGATTTGTGTGGCAACTCGTCGCAGGCCTACAGGCCTACTAGATTATACAGGTGGGAGTAACGCTCCGTCGGAAGAAGTATCGAATGAATCAGCTGTCAAACACGATCAGCAAACAATGGATGGCAGTTACATTCGAATTGTTCCGGTGCATCACAGGTACGGCGCTCTGTGTAAAAGTTGGTAAAACTCTCCTTGTCACTGTGTCGATGGCCTCGCATCGTGTAACGCATTACCAATACTAACTCGTACACGATAATTCTACGGACAACATTCGGTTACAGGGATTATAATCCAACTACGGTGGTGGTTATCTATGACTGTTCGTGCGGAACGTTATCAAACCGATGATGATAGCAATGATAATTTGGGCAAAAAGGTTGTATTCCTCCAAAACTCACGGCATTTGATTAAGCGAAGGAATTCCTGGGGTTTTCCCACATTAATCGACTTCTCCCGATGTTGGGAATATTTTGTAGGGCTTTTCTGGAGTGTGGATGGGGAAGTGGCCGAGAGCTTTGTTTTAGCGTCACACATCGTCATGATTGTGCGCTCAAAGAACGGCCATAAAAAGCTTATTGCAGGTTAACGTCAAGTGGTCGTAACAGTATTATTGAGGAATTAAACAAGGGTTGTTTGAGTTGAAACTCAAGTCGTTTTAAAAATATAAGGAAATTTATCGATATTTTTAGAATAATGTATAAATGATCTCTTTGTGCAGTTGTTTCCAAACCTCAAAAGCTTCTGTTTTAATATTGAATAGGATCTTTTGTTTTTCCGGCTCTTGGATTAGTACTCTTCCACTTCATCTCACGGCTGTCTCTTCCAGATGATTTCCAATAAGTTCTTTTATATCGTTTACCTCTTCTATACCTCTAGCTTTCAAACCACTAACGTTACCTCGATGTGTGTCGCGTGCAAGTGATTAATTCTTCGCGTCAACAACGGCTGCAAGCCTACAACACCCAAGCACTGCCTAAGCTTAGGGTGTGACCGCTCATGAATCACCCTTAACGATGCCTCACCACGAGACAAAGGGTCAACGGTCAAGCTAGACATGAAGGAACTGCACAACGTTGGTGACAAGTTTTTTCTCCCCGCCGTCACCTTTGAAAGCGCTGATATTAATCCTTACCTAATCCCATTCTGTGGACGTGATATCGAGCTGCGTGGTTGCCAGGTGTTATCGTCGTCATGATAAGCGCGGGTCGTTAAGAAAGTTTTGTAATATCCAGTGCGCTTACCGACAATTTCCAGACGACCCTTTAATTGCGACACGCGTTCCGGATTAATGTTGTTGTCCTGAACCGCCCTCGCAATTGAGTTTGTGCCTACACGTGTCTATTACTTTACAGTCCAACTTTGGTATTAAACATATCAGAAAAGTTTAAACGCCAGAGCAAGTCTTTCCATCACCGCACACAAAACGAGTGTGTGTTCGAGTTTGCAAATGAGGATGGCCGTAAATGAAAAGGCCCATTTGATTGTATGGCCCCAACGGAACGGCACGCGAAGCTTCTTGTCGGGAGAGGGGCTCATCATCATCGCAACGTGTCCGTTTGCGGAACAAATCAAATAGATATGCATATGTATTCGTCCTCCGTTTCCCGGTCCCGGCGTCCCAATAGTCCGGTAGATGACGTCCAACTTTAGGTAGTCCGATTTGCAATAGAACGACGAACCGTGCTACGCTCACTTGACGTTGAACTCGCCCTGGTGTGAGGCTTCAATCCGACGAAAGAGCTGTATTGTACGATGCGAGCACGTTTTTACGCCGTCCAGTTTCACGTGCGCGTGAACTCCCCCTCTGGACGAGCGGTGTGAAGGCATTATGGGAGAGAGAGACACCACCAAAGCCCTCCGCCCTCGTGCCTCCTATTTATGTTTGAGCTCGAAACTTCTAGCGCCTTTTTCTGCATTTTATATTCCAAAATGGACGAAAAGAAGCATCCATGTTGTGATGAGAGATCTGGTTTATACTGAAAGCCACGAAACGAAACTAACACAATGAATAATTAAGATAAGCAGAGAATAAAATTGGATAATAAGATACAAAAGCTTTTTGGAGCGTTAGTACAATACGGAGGCAAAAACAAACAAATTAATCGAAATTGGCATGTTTATCGCAAATTGGTATCAAAACGTGTGTCTGTTTCTCTCTCTCTCTCTCTCTCTCTCTCTCTAAAACACACACACACTCTCTCTCTCTCTTTGTCTCCCGTTCTGTCTCTCTGTGTTACCGTGATTGTGTACCATAGGACAGAAATGTAAATTCGTATCACGATCGATTCGTTTGTTCCTGCTGTACCGCAAGTGCGACACAGTGGCTTCTAATAAATGCGGATTGTGTTTTTCAACCAAAAACCTCTGTGATGCTGCGAGATTCGAATAGTACAGAACATTCTTATCTCCACATAGGAAAGAAGAAAAAAAGTGCTTGATGGGATGTGTTTTTCCTTTTTTTGTGTCCTTTTTATGCTGTTCCGCAGGCAAATTGTCGTTGTCAGTAGCTTACCCACGAGTCCACGCTGGCATACCTCTCTCCCAAAGAAGCGGCAACAACGACACAATCGAAAGGTGCTGCAAAAATCCATGCTCATGTTTTATTCAATTCAAGGACTTTTGGGTCCCGGGTAGATTCTAGTAGATTCAGTGCGCGGGCGACGTCTAGGGAAGTGTGAAAAGCACAGCAAAAAATCAACACTTATGTTAACACGAAAGCTCCTCTCTCCCGTTTGTGTGTGCTGCATGCGGATAAAATGTTGACTAACTATAAAAGTGTGTACGTACTGCTCACGTGTAGCTGCTCGTGCAAAGGTGTTTTTTTCCATTTTGATTCATTTGCGCTAGGTATCCGCAAATTAAGTTTGGAAGATAGATTAAACGAGCAGCGAGAGTGGTGCGAAAAGCAAGTGTTTGTGCATTTCAATGTGTTTTAAATGAGAAGAAAATATTTAAATACCCTGATCGGGAGGAAGGAAATCTTACACATAAGCTTTATTTTACAGCAACAGCCAGGAGTTATTTTGATGAATTAGAAATTATCACCCAAATGGAAGCGTATAGATGCGCAGGAGCTCCTTAGCAGGACTGGGAGAGCAAGGAAGGGAAACTTAGTCACGGTTCTCTTCAGTCAGCCTGATTCGGAATCCTTTCAAGTGTGGTATTTCGTGGGAAATTTCAGCTTTTTGATATGGTTGAGAGGAGGGCATGCAATGTGGGTTAGAGGAAGAAGAAACCCCAGAAATGGCAAAGTTCTCTTTATTAAGCAGCTGCGGTGCCGTGACTAGGATACAGAACAGAGCAATGGGTGTGTATAAATCAAAACTTCAAAGCGCGCTGCTGTTACGGTTGGTTAAGTAGTGCGCGAAATTTGTAAGCGAATGTTCCCTTGGGAACAAGCAGGCATTCAATTCGGTTTCGGTTTTCTAGGGAATGGCGGTGTAACGGCACGCAAACTCGCTAGAGTCCCACGTAAAATGTAAATCTTAATAATCTATTATTTTGTCTTTCGAACCATGCATGGTGTGCCTAATCTTATAATAATGATACAATTACAGTATATTTTCATTCGTTTAAATCAATAGGATAGTGCTAATGGAACACGTGCTTAACATTATCCTGCCAATTACTTTCAATGCTGATGAGTATCAGACCAAAAATCGTAGGATAAATCCGGCCAAGGCACGATTATTGCTGACTAGCACGTGCTGAACCCCTTGCAGCCACTCTCTTAGTTTGGTCACCGCTCAATGCGCTTTATTGCAAGCATACTTCACTCCAAAGTGTTTATTTATTCCACCTTTAACCAGATGCCTCTGACTTCGTACGCCTGAACGCATGTGACATATCGTTGGTTCGGAGTTTTCCGCATTCTACCTCTCCTTTTCACAGCGGTAAAGGTGGTTCAGCTTATGCTTCAGTGCCAATGTTCGATTTTCCCACAGCCAATGTCTACCGACGCCATGTCGAAAGCAGTGTTTTGTGACATATTACCGACCCCGGGTCCGTCTGCTGGCTAGAGCTGTTCTAGAGTGGGACTCTCGATCTGTAATGCCGTGACGTTGGTGTTAAAGCAGAGTGATATAGTTTATGAAGGGGAGGGATTATTAGTTTTGTTCCCACCATTGCCATGTGCTTGAACCCGCAATACCCGTATTGGAAGTGCCAGACATGGGAAACAAATGACCCAACATACGTGCCAGAGCATTTGAATCTCTCATGGCGGAGTTGGAGTACTCGTTGCGCTGTGCAACACACACCATTAATGCTGGTACGATTTATGTTTTTTACGTGAGCAAATTATGGCAGGATTTATGCAAATGGTTACAACGAATTTCATCTCCTTCTGGTTCTCTCAACGATTCAGTTTGATGAATTGGACAGATGTCGCCGACAACCGAGCACTTTACTTCTTCCCCATTCTTTACCTCCCATTGCAGCGATCTTCAATATGCAGTGATCTCACTGCAGTGGTACCCCTTGCGTAACTTCAACTCAGAAGTGTGTGTACTATAGCGTTGAATGCAAGCAACTTCTAGAACTGGTTCAGTGCAGCTTGTTTAGCACGACCGGAAAGAATCGGTGGCCTTTGTGCGGTCTACCCAAGGGTCGGGGTTTTTCTTGTTACGATCGCACCATCCAATCTGCCTCATCGATACGATCAAAGGGGGGCGTAATATTTGCACTATCAATTACAAGTATCGGCTTACACACAACGCCTCCGTGCATCCGCGTCTCTAGAACGCAGTTATGCGAGAGACGATGTTCTGGTGGATCTACCTGTGGTTTACCTGTTGGCGTTGTGCTTGTTTAGCTTGGTGATGCAACACGCATTCCACAGGCCGCATTGCACGCTCAGGTATCTAGGGCGTCCTTCTTGCGGCTTGTCCTCCAAATAGATACCCCAGAAAGGGAAAATGGTTTTGCGCCGTGAACCGGAATTGGAATTGTAAATATTGTTACAGAATTTACACAAGAAAACAATGCACGGAGTGCCATCATTCCTCTTCCACGCTTAAGAACAATAAATCAGCAAATTCTGATGTGTTTCGTTGTCACACATTTCTCAATAGATTTTAAAAGTAAACAAATAGTTTTATTTATTCAGCTCGCTTTTATGCTTCGAAGCGGTGGGACTACTGGCCTGTTGAGGTCGAAATATTCCGCCCAATTCCCCCGCCAGGGTAACGAACTACAACTAGTTCGTCATCACTTCCCCTGGGACATGCCTGCAATAGAATGCTTTTCCGAACGTGTTCAGGCACCCCAACAGTGTTGACGCTCTATTTTGCTGCTCACCCTTCAGTTATCATCACAGCAATGCTGATGATGGTTCTATTTTCGGAACATAATGATTTATAGTGGTATGTGCACCCTCGCAGGGTCGACCGGCCGTGTGTCGAGTGGGAGGAACTCGCGCGGCATTGAAGTTAAACCGTGTGCGCACCGAGAAATACCTCCTTTTCTTCCGGAATGGATCGCGCGTAGGTATTGCATTGCAGCACTGCAGTAAATCTTATTTGGCCACACAAAGGAGGGATTTTGTTTCCTTGTTTCTGGGGAGATTATTTTACTGATAAATTTCCTAGGGTATCGCAAGTCCAGGTCCCATTGTACACCCGCTATTATATTGCATTTCGATCGTTATGCGCTTGATCGCTCTGCTTAATGCAGCCTCCAATGAAGATGACCTTCTTAGGCAGAGTTATGTGCTTATGTGCTAATTGGCCACTCTCATAAACAATCGTTTTAAATAACAAAGGGACAGCTTAGTGGACGACTGCCGGAAGACACATTTCGTACCTCAGCGATCGTGGCCTTGCTCCGCACCATTGTTGTTTCGCTTCCGTTAGATAATTACTACTGTTGTGGCGAAAGTGTATGTTCGTCTTGGATCTGACGGAATCACTCGTTTGTTCTCACAAAACGCACATCATCAGCATTGTTTTACAAAAGTATACAAATTTGAGCCGGCTTGTTTGTTCTTACTAATATACGCATTCAATCCTGCCGCCTAATGGATGCACTCAGCATCAGTTTATAGTGAAGCAAATGGTACAGCAAAGGTGTGTACAGGTCGTTTTTCCGTTTTTCCAACCCAAAACACACTCTTTACTGCGTAAAGCAATCTTTTTACTGAGGGGGTAACCTTACGAAGATTCATCGAATGGCCACGAATGTTGTATAAATCCTTGCTCCGCTGTTGGGTTAGGTTGGTTTGCGTTTTACTACCTTCATAAATCCGGTGGCTCCCAGGCCGAATGAAACTGTACACCCCTAACCCTTTATGTCAACGAACCTGAAAAAGGTACGCCAGTAGCGATAGTTGAAGAGAATGTATTCCAGGGGCCAGGGGAAAGTGTTTTTTCTTTCGGGTTTGTACATAAAAGAGCATGTGTGATATACACAGGCAGTGAGACGAGAAGCACAACACGTGTGTCTCGTGCAATATGAATTCTTATGCGAGCCGGAACCGGAACGTAACGATAGGGTTAGATAACTTCCTCTTAACGATTGGAATTAACGCGTATTCTCTACGGACTTGAACTGTATTCATAGTTGCTCGAGCACATCGATGGTTTTCTTACATTCCACCAAGCTTTCTAACATTGTTCTTCTTTATTTATTTTTAATGTTTGTTACAGATCAATGGGAATTCTCTTACCTCCAGTGTCGCAGGTGACCAACAATCGCATCAACATGACTCAACATCACCGAAATAGAAGTTTAGATAGTGCACTGCAACGAATACCGGAGGTAAGTCTTCGCATACGAATATCACCACGCATAGAATTGTGCTAATAACTACTCGTCTCTCTGCAGGTGGAAGTGTCCTCGCCTAGTGCCGAGTCAGAAAACACACTGCACTGCACGAACGGAATACTGAGCGGCACGATGTGCAGCAAAATCATCCAATCTTCGTCCACCAATCCGACCAATACACCGAGCAACAGTGGCCGAGGCATGTCCTCAATGTCCATTGCTGTCGGATCGACAAAAAATGGTGCCAACGGTTCAGAAGCAGGATCCGACATGGTTGTAATGGCAGCGGCCTCAGTAGCAAACAGTACGCATCATCAGCCAAGTCGGCAGCAGCTCAGCAGAAAAATAGATTCTCTAGAGCAAGGTATGTGTCGGGTTTGGGTAACTGATATTCGCAACAATCGTTTGAACGTCATGTTTCGATTATTCCTGTAGGTGCTACACTGAGAACACTGAAAGGTAGCCATTGCAATGATGCTGAAACTATCGTCAACTCGATCGTGAAGGACAGTGACAGCAAAAAGCGTGAAGATTTAACGAGTCTTGGATCGGATGACTCCGGTAAGTCCAAAAGGGGATTTAAAATCGTATCGATAGTTTACTAACAGCAACGTTTTCCGTCTCTTGGCAGGCATTATTTGTGGCTCGGAACCTGATCACACCTCACTGACGCGGATCCGTCGATCGCGGGAGAGTCTAGACTCTGGTGAGATTGACCCATCGGAAGAAGAATGCATTGAGATACTGGAGACTACCTCTATGGAGGAAGAATATCGGATGCTTCAATCCGACCTGTGCTTCTACCCAACGGTCATGGACCGTACGGTGAAAGAGGACGGAAGCGACTCGGATTCGAGACCGCTTGACAGCTGCATTGAACAGCCGACGCACCAGTCTACCCTAACGTCCGTTGGTTCTGCCACCTTCAACGGTCCACTGAGCGACAAGGTACGCTATCGCCAACAAAATATGACCCGTGCAGCTATTATGCTCGAGAAACTGTTCGTTCCGATCAACTACGAGGACGGAGAGAACGTTCCGGTGGTTGGTGGCAGTGTAGGCAACGACGAAGACGAAATGCTTACCCACCCCGATGCTGCAACACCGATCGTTGCGGAAAGCAAGAGTTTGACGACGCCTACGAACGCTTTGACGCCTACGGCTGCCTTCTCACAGGCAACTGCTTCCACCAACGTGCCAAGTACAGCGGTTAGTCCGAGTGAGGCAACAACGACCGGTGCATCAAAGCCCACCAGCGACGCTCCGAAGGCCGATCAAAAGAATGAGGTTATGTTCCGCAACTTTTTCGGTGCGACTAAGAATGCCATTTTCCGGACAGCGCAAAGCATCATCGATAATCACGAGAAGAAACACGCGAAGCAGCGAGAGAAACAGGCGGCTATGAGTGCAACGTCGGATGATGGTGCATGTGCGACACCGGTGCAGGTCGTATCCGGTGGAAGCACGGCTTCTTCCTCGAGCAGTACGGTTAAATCCCCAACGGAGCTTCTGCGAAAGCGTGAATTTGGTAGCATGTTTGCGAGAAGCAGCAGTAGCAGTAAACATCATAATCATCATCATCATCATCAAAACCAGCAGCAAAGCGGCAATAATGCTGCCATCACACCGACCACAATCACGACGACAAGCTCAGTTTCGATGGAATTCGACACAACCTCCTCATCGACGGAGAGCGGCTGCAGCAGTCAGCTGAACATTCCCAAGGCGTCACTTTCGAAATCATCCTCGACTGCTTCGCTGAAGGTTGTACCAGGTGTGGCAGTTGCAGCTGTTCCATCCACCTCCAGCAATATCATACCAACAGCCTCCGCCATCGCCACCTCCTCGTCCGTAACACCTTTCTCTAGCAGTGGGCCACGAGATGAGTCCCAGATCCGTACCGAACGAACGGGACAGAGTGGACTTTTGCGCTTCTTCGAGTCGCCCGTGTTCAACATACACTTTGCCGTGCACTATCTGTTCTACTCTAAAGAGCCGGGTGTACTGAGCTTTATCGGCAACAAGATCTTTAGCTTCCCGAACGTGGAGGTAGACCTGTACATCCCTCAGCTGATCGTGATGTACATGCAGATCGAAGAGCTGTCCGAAGTGCTCGATCCGTACCTGGTATACCGGTGTCGGCAGTCGGTTGACTTTTCGCTCAAGTGTGTCTGGTTGCTGGAGGCGTACAACTTTAACACGGAAATGCTGAGTGCCGCAGGGAACAGTGTACGCAAGCATCTGAGCCTGCTGCGAGAGCTGTACCCTAAGCGGGAGCGTGTGAAGCTAGCTGCGGCCAATCCACCCATCACACCTGCTGCTGGTGAGCTGATGGGAAGCAGCAACGATCCAACGCTACAAGCCCATCCGGCACTGTCCGCTGTCCGTAAGACGCATCATCGCTCACAGTCAGACGCTACGGGCATGATGGGACTGTTGGCACAACATCACCATCCGCATCATCACACTCATCATCCTTCCCATCCATTGCCGGGCGTGCCCGGACCAAGCAGCCGAACGCCCGTCTGTCTCGGCGACCTAAGCACGGGCCGCGCATTCGACAATGGGTGCGTGTGTTTCGAGTCCGTCCGCGGTACGGTGAACGATCTGCTCGGACAGCAGACGGTATGTTCCTGCGGGGCACCCAAGCTAGCACCCGAGAAAGAGTTCATGAAGGCGTTGATCGACATCGGCAAAATGCTCACCTGCTTGCAGACAAAGATCGAAAAAACGTCGCGTCTGCGCATTCTGCTCAATCTAATCAACAAGAATCTGCCGGCCCGCGTCTGGCTACCGCTACACTCCGAGACGCCGCACCACGTGGTACGCATTACCGAGGAAAAGACGGCCGTGCTCAACTCGAAAGACAAAACGCCGTACATCATCTACGTGGAGGTGGTTGAGGTGCAGGACATATACACCTCTCCCGTCATCCCGAAGATGATGCCGACGCTGAGGCACACGAAGAGTGAAGAACGGCTGGACAGTAGCACCAGCACAAGTGCACTGAACGCAGACGAAAGCACCAACAGCAGCAACACCAGTAAGACTGAACAGCCGACCGCTTCCACGTCCGAAGAATCGTCCGGCCAGAATGCTCCTCCACTGCCGGCTGCGGCTGCTGCATCGTTGGCCACATCACGAAGCCGGCATAGCAAGCTGTCGGAGTGCTCAGTGGACAATGGAGCGAATGGTGGTGGTATGATGGAGCTTGGCCTAACAGAGGACGACGTGTGGTCGCAGGAGGACGACGAAATCACGGCACAGTATCTGAGTCTCACGAAGATGTCCAGTGACCGGGATGCGATATCGCAGTTCTCTGTCGATTCCTATGATTCGCGAGATCATCGTAAGTGTCTTAACATGAACCATTTCTTTCCAACACTCGTTCTTTAATATTTGTTTCCTATTTCTTTCAGACACTCCTGCCCTTTTCAACATCGGCGAAGTTAAGAAGCGTCATTGTGCCAACCTAAACTCAGAGAATGCGAAACCCTTCAGCAATGATCCATCGGATCCATCTGCCGCTGCACTGAAAGTACGTTGTCAACTGCGTCTCCTAATAGAATTGCGCTTTAACCCATGTATCTCGTCTCTTTACTCCTTAGGAGCCGTGGCACGAGAAGGAGAAGCAGATACGAAATTCCTCCCCGTACGGACATCTTCAGAGCTGGCGGCTCCTATCAGCGATCGTTAAATGTGGCGATGATCTACGGCAGGAGCTAATGGCCACGCAGCTGCTACAGGTAAGTGCGGGATATGAACCAAACTTTACGTCTGTGCTGACTCCAACTCAACTTCTTCATTTCTACCTTACCAATGCAGATGTTCAAGCTGATCTGGGAGGAGGAAAAGGTTGGCCTTTGGGTGCAACCGTACCGGATCGTCTGCCTGTCCAACGATTCTGGTCTGATCGAAACGATCGTCAACACTGTTTCGCTGCATCAGATCAAGAAAAACTCTAACAAAAGCCTGAAGGACTACTTCATAGACGAGTTTGGCGATGTGGAGACGGTTGCGTTCCGTCGGGCGCAGCGTAACTTTATGCATTCCTGCGCTGCCTACTGTCTGATCTCGTACCTGTTGCAGGTGAAGGATCGGTAAGTACAAGGAGATCCCAATGGCGTCCCAGTCCCGTTCTTACCGGCTGCCACTTTCATTCCAGGCACAATGGTAACATCCTACTGCATTCCGATGGACATCTGATCCATATTGACTTTGGCTTCATCTTGAGCATATCGCCGAAAAATTTAGGTAACTATAGACCCCTGTCTAACGAAAGATCGTTTCTCTTTGGGTGGTGTTTAATGGCTTACTCTCGTATTCTAGGCTTTGAACAGTCACCGTTCAAACTGACGCCCGAGTTTGTGGATGTGATGGGCGGTCCAGAGTCGGAGCTGTACTGCGAGTTCAAGTATCTGCTTCTGGACGGGCTGAAAGCGGCCCGCAAACACATGGACCGTATCATTAACATCGTAGAGATCATGCGAAGCAGTAAGTTGTCTAAGCGAATGCTAAATTCTACTTCCCGGTTTAATTCACGTGCTTCACCCTCTTTTGCTAATAGGTTCCCAACTGCCTTGCTTCAAAAATGGTTGCTCCGGTACGGTGCGTAACCTGCGAAATCGCTTCCACATGAACCTGACCGAGCAGGAGCTGGAACGAAAGGTGGAACAGCTGATACAGGACTCGCTGAACTCCCTCTCGACTAAGTTGTACGATGGCTACCAGTACATCACGAACGGCATCTTGTGAGAACGGTTCGATATGCACATATAAAGCGTGTCGCCTGTTTCTTTCGAAACAAAGACAAACACACACACACACACACACTCACACACAGAGGTACCGAAAAACCCTCCCGGCCAATTCGAAAAAAATAATACAGTACAAAAGAAAAGGATCGACCTCCTGCGTGTATGTGTGTGTGTGTGTGTGTGTGTGTGTGTGTGTGTACGGAGCGACACCACGGCGGAAGACACGTTGTCCAAAAATTTTGTAAAAGTAGTCAAGATTTTCGTTTTTCCCTTTACTATTTTTGCCGTAAAGTTTCGATTCTCTCATTATATATCGCATTTTCTCGTGCGGAGTGAACTTGATGGTAGAGAACTTATTTTTTTAAAGTTTAGTTTTATGTTCTACTTTTATGCTGCACATACACACAACAGATTAATGTACATATAAATTTGAACAGTATAGAATCAAAAAAACGGGGCCGGCCGCCCTATGGAGGAAATAGCAGATAGAAAAAAAAAAATAGAATAATTCATCAATCGAATGAATGTAGGCGGAGAAACACAGAATGAGAAGAAAGTTTAAAAAGGTGCGCGAGTTCGCTTTTGTAAAACATTCATAAAAATCGTTCGCTTTTCCTCTTGTGAAAAGGGAGCAAGTGTCAGAGACCCAGCCCTCTAACAAAAAAGGAAATCGGTGGCTTGTACATGTTAGAGAATATGTAAAGTAATAGCGTGTGAGCGGAAAGTCATCGCCTCCATCACAAAATGATCCATTTTTTGCATCTAACTCACGGTGAAACACTTTCGTTTCGATTTGTGCACATGTTGTAGGCTAGCCTCTGTAGTGTTTTCGTGTAACGTTGAGGTACGGTGTGGTCGTCATGTAATGTCGCATATAAGGGTGGAAAATTACAAGAAAACGGCAAGTTGTATGTAGCTTTTAAAATTAAAACACAGATACACACAGGGATGTTGCTAAAACAGAAAGAGGGAGAGGGGAGAAGAAAAATGAAGGGGAGATCCAGAGCTGATAAGGAAGGTGTGTTTAACGATACACGTTACATTTGTACGATTAACCGTAAATGTATACCTACCCGTGTATTTCCCCAATAATATTTTGGTCGCATTAGGTAGGCAGTTAAATATCAGGACCTTTTCGGCAGCCGCATTTGTATATAGTTTTTTTTTTCTTTCAAAGTATGACTAGGGTAACGATAAGAAAATAACCCATCCACAAAACAACGGGAAATGAGAGAGAGAGGGAGAGAGAGCAAGAAGATGGAGATGGGCTGCTGATACGGAAGAGGATGAGCACTCCAACTAAAAGACGATTCCTTCTTGTACGTCTTGCTTATAGCGAAACACTCCAACACTCGTCCTTAAAACCCTTCATCACTAATTTCCTAGTTCCGTATCTATTGCGTGCATGAAGCTGGTTGATATTGTGTGACGGATGGGAAAGGTTTATTTAAGAAAAAAGAGCAGCAAAATGGGAAAGAATCTATAGATATACACACACACACTCCCTCTCTCTTTCTTCCTCTAACTCCCTCTTAGACTATCTCTCTCTCTCTCTTCGCTTTTCATTATATCTCTTGCATACATACTCCCCTTAACTCTAGTAGTTGTAATTTAAAGCAAAAAGTAAACAATCTAATCTAAAACGAGATTGATGAAAGGGAAGGAATGAGTGTGGGGAATGGACGAAACGCGATAAGAATACTCAAAGCAACTGAAGAGCAAATGGCAAAAGAATGGAAATGCAAACCACACCGCACCATCTTTCCCGGTCGAAGTGTATGTAAAGGTCTTATTTTGAACGTTTTTCAATTTGTGTTTCTTTTTTGTGGCTTATAATTATTTCTTTTTTTTAACGGTAAAGTTGTATAAATGAAGGATGAGTGTGTAGGATTAAAGCGGAATAATTTATACACTCGAAGATAGGAAAGGAAACAATGTGTTACACAATGTGCTATATATAATATATTTTATTGTATATTGAAATATAACGTTCACTTACTACGTTCCGGGGTTTAGTGAGTGTGTACTCTGTGTATACAGCTGCATTCAGGACTTTTCCGTTTATACATGTTATACACATTTACACACAACACAAGCGTACGCATGTTACTATCTTATTTCTTTATAATTATGCTTATTTTAAACATGTTCAGTTTATACAGAGTGTGGTATAATGAGACTGGGAAGTGTATTGTGAGCAGATGACTATTGCGCTCTGCATTATACCTTTTGTACAGAATAATTAAGAGAAGATGGAAGGTGTGTTCGAAATGAAACAAAAGAAGGAGCTACTAGGAACCGTTGTGCCAACGAAACCGTTCAGATGACGGTGGTGTACGGCCCCCAGCGGACCCACGGTAGTGCAGCGCGAAAGCAGGACAACTTAGCTTAGACAACACATTTAATATAATTAACGGTTCGTTAGAGAAAGAAAGTGTGTGAGAGAAAGAAAGAGAGAGAGAGAGAGAGAGAGTTCGCCAACTGGATAAGAAGGTCAGTTGGGCAACAGGAATCAAGGATAGATTTGCAACCACTACTCACTTTTTTCGGGGAGGAAGAAAATGAAGAAATTTGTCGTCGAAATTTGAATATAAGTTGAAAAAATGAAAACGCACGTGTTGAAGAAACTACTTCTAAAAGCTTCCGAAATAATTTATTTTACATCGTCTTTTCGGTAAGTACAATTGACTTTAAAGCTTACAGCCTACACACACGTGTTCGATTTGCAGCAGTCGATTGTTGCTTCTTTATTCGTTAGTAACGGCTAGACCGTAATGCAATATTATCGATTTTCACATACTAATTTTACTGAAATTAAAAGGAAAATAATTTAGCATCGCAACTAAAAATTGGGTTTTTGCCGAATTACCTTTTTTTACATTTATATCACAGATTTCGTGCAATCCGCTAACTTTACTAATCCAGGGTCTGAAGCCATTCTGCAGAAAAGAAAGACACACACAAAATAGCGTTAATGCTGATTCATAGTCAAAGGATCATCCCATATCACGAGGAGAGAACCCCTGCAAAACAAGCAGGCGCAGGCATCCTCGAAAGATTCAGCTTGTTTGCCAAGTTTTGATAACAGGAGAGCATCCCACAGAGGAGGATCTCTTTAACTGATCCTTTCGATCGAGACGGAGAGCATCGGCTTTCTCTCTCTTCTCCTTCCCCACACAGCGCCAAAGAGGTTCGGATTCTGGTTCGGCTTTACGCGTTTAGGTAACAAGAGAGCATGCAAAGGCGGAGGTAGATCCGGCTGTTATCGGTGAGTATCATCGATCTTTCTCTCTCTCTTCTCGCTCGCTGTTGGAAGCGATCGGATGGATGCTGGACAGGATGCTCTTATCACATGATCATACTCACTCCCTCTCTCCTGCGCCGTTTATTCAAATTAGCCGTTAGAAACAAAACAAATGAACAAATTTGCGTCATGCGGAAGGAGTTTGCTATCACAATCGCGCGCTTAAGGGACGCAGGCACAAAATCAAATGAGCAAAATTCAACAAAAAGTATGATGGTATATTTAAAATATTAATTTATGAAATTAATATAACAAAATCCTTTAAAGCTATCAATCCAATACTACTTACGTGCTTTCTGGCTAGAACGGGGTGTTTCAGTTGCTTGATGTGAACAAACTAGTTATGTTCGAGGGAAGACCTTCGATTTCCAGTTACATTTGGAGTGAATTCAGTAGCAAATGGTTTTCATTTCGTTGCTACACGCTTCACAATGCGTTGCTTCCTACACACACCGACACTCCGCTACTTTTTTAAATAATTTGTTGATAAATAAAAAGCTTAAATATCACAAAGCACTGAGACACGCCAAGAAACCCGCATCCGTGGAGTATCGTCACTGACTGGGCGAATCGAAATCTTCTCTCTGTCAACTCTAACTGCTTCAATTTGGCGTGCAGGATGCCATGTGATCCTTCAACTTGTTCTTGTGTCGAAACTGCTTCCCACAGATCGCACACGGGTGCAGCTGTACCGGTTTCATACACACGTTCGTTAGGTGTATCTTTAAGTTACGATGGTTCTTGAACGTCTTGCCGCACGTTTCACAATCCACCGCCTGCTGCTCGACGTGCATATGCTTGATGTGCTGACGAAGAATGTACTTATCGCCCATCACCTGCCCGCAGGTTGGACACGGTACGGAGGTGGATATCCGAAGGCTTTTGTCGTGCTCCTGCATGTGCTTGTGTAGTCGAAATCGAATTTTAAACGTTTTAGGGCAATGCTCGCACACAAACCGGTCCATATGCACCGAGCGCCGATGGTCCTCAATCGTGTACTTTGTAAAGCTATGAAACGAAAAAAAAAACCTAATCAGATGCATCATCTCAGTAAGCTGTGTTGCGTGTACGCGTTACTTACGATTTTTGGCACTGATCGCACGTGACATCCTTTTCCGCGTGCATTTTCTTCATGTGTACGACGAGCCGCTTCTTGAACGGGAATTTGCTACCACACTGGTCGCAGCTAAACTGTCGCTCCTCGTGTTTGTTCTGCATGTGCTCCTTCATGTTTTGGTACACTTCGCCGCACACCTCGCACCGATATTTGTCCGGATTCTGGTGCATATCCATGTGCTGCACCAGTGTCACCTTCGTGCGCAGCTTCGTTTCGCACACCGGACACTGGACGAAGATTTTGTAGTGTCCATGCAGTTCCTTCGTGTGCCGCAACAGTTCGCCCCAAGTCGCGTACTCTATCAATGGTTCGCCCACCATCATTCGCTTGTTATCGCAAACTTCGCACACGATACGCTTGTAAAATTCCAGTATATTCTTATCCTCCTCCGGATCGGCAGGAAACCGACCGCCCGCCTTTCGTTTTGCTAGCAAAGTTTCGCCAGCGTCTCGTTTAGTTGCGCCGGCCACATATCGCGAACGAGAGGATCGTTGCTTTCTTCTTCCCTCGTCTGCCTGAGATGATACGGTTTCATCCTCCTCCGAATCCCTTTCACTCTTAATCTCGTCAAAAGTCAACATTTTATCACTTCCGCTTCCATCCGTTACATCGAACCCGTCCTCATCTTGGTCATCTAGCTCGTCATCCTCGTCCACCGGTTCGCCCTTTATCTCGAGAAATTCCGTACTGTATGCAGGACCGGTACAACTGCCAGAAGGCGGGCTGGTCGATCGCTCCTTGTCGAGGAGACCGTCTGCAGCACCTGTGTGTCGTTGGTGCTTTTTCTCAATGCTTACGTAGTAGCTGTGAAACGAATCCAAGCTTGACCAGCAGGCCCGGCATATCCACTGGCACTCATCCGTGGGAGTAACCTGAAAGGAGACCTATTAGTGGGTGTTCACGGGTAAAAACATCTGCCTTGCATTTGCTTGCCTCAAACCATAGATGTGTGGCAATGATCGTGCTAATGTTCTTCGACGCATTTTCCTCTGCAAAGACGCTCAAATACTCTGACTCGCTGACGGATAGGCACGTCGTACACTTGCGCAACGTGTCCTCCATTGCACAAGCATTTATATCGCCGGACGTGACCAGTTTGGCACCAGCTTTGTAGATTTTCTGGTATCTCGCTGTTTCTAAACACTGAACTGATTGGATTGGATTTTGTTTGGACAACAGGCGGAGATGTTTGACGTTTCGGCTTTGACGCAAGCGGACGGCTCCGCTGGGATTGATACACTAATCAATGTCGACTTTTGTCGACAAATGGTGAAAAACGTTTCCCGATGCAACATTTTCGTCTGCTTCTTTTATTTTTAAGCTTAACTTTTGTATTTCCTTGAGTATGAAGGAATGGTTGTTACTGCAAAGAGCACATGGCGAGGACCTGCCTCGGTAACCACTTCTTCTACGGCAGTTCAGTCAATTTGAAACGTACGCCCTCCTTGCGCTGCTGCTGCATCTCCAACCATCGTTCGTAGTGCGCATTCTTCCGATGGTGGTACAGGTGCGTATCCTGGCGGAATGTTTCCGGGCAGAAGGAACACATGTACAGCGGTTTGCCGGTGTGCGTCGACATGTGCTCCTTGAGTTTGTTCTTACGCCGAAACTCCTTCCCACAGATGGTGCACGGATACAGGCGCGTCGGCTCCATGCATACGTTCGTCATGTGCACGGAAAGGTTGCGCTTGCATTTGAACGTTTTCCCACAGGTGGTACAACTGACCGCCGGTTGTACCGTGTGCATCAGCTTGATGTGTCTCGTAAGGATGTACTTGTCACGCATCACCTGTCCACATATGGTGCACGGTACGGAGGTGGAATTACGCAAGCTTTCATCGTGCTCCTCCATGTGCTGCAGCAACCGGAAGCGACTGTTAAACGTTTTCGGGCAATGCTCGCAGACAAATCGGGCCGAATGCACCGAACGTTTGTGGTCTTCGATTGTGTACTTTGTGAAGCTGAAAAGGGAACAATACACACATTAAATGATTACGCCAGATAGCAAACTCTCTGGCTACTACTACATACGGTTTCTGGCACTGGTCGCAAATGATGTCCTTCTCTACGTGCATCTTTTTCATATGCACAGTAAGCCTCTTCTTGAACGGAAACTTTTTCCCACAAACATCGCAACAGAACTGTCTCTCCTGGTGCTTGTTCTGAATGTGTTCCTTCATGTTTTGATGCTTCTCGCCACACAGCTCACAGCGATAGTTTTCCGGATTTTCGTGCCAATCCATGTGCTGCAGCAGGGTTTGCTTCGTTCGCATCTTCATCTCGCACACCGGGCACTTAACGAACACCTTGTCGTGCTTGTGTACCTCTTTCGTGTGGCGCAACAGTGCTCGCCACGTGCCAAAGTCGATCTGTGGCTCACCCACCAACATGCGCTGCTGATCGCACACCTCGCAGACGATCCGTTTGTAGAAGTTGTGCAAACTTTCATCTTCCTCCTTCTGAGCGGCCGCCTTACAAAGCTTCGTCTCACTGTCGCTTATTTGCAGCCCCGGTTTGGGTTTCTTCTCGCGCCCACCTCTCTTTCTACCGTCTGTGGACGACGAGTCCGACCTGCTGCCTTCATGCGGCACGTCCTCTTCCGACGATGGCGCCGTCGGATCCTGAAGTTCATTCAGTTCTTCACACTTCACAAACTCACACTGCAACGGTTGCTCGTCGCAGCTTTCCTGCTCAAGCATGTTCGCCGATTCGAATGGTTCTTCTATCTTCACCTCGAAAAATTCTGTATTGTGGGCTAGTTCCGAGCTTTCACAAGCAATAGGAACTTCTGCCTGCTGCTGTACGTCAATCATAACTGATGTTAGTTCTTGCCGTCGTGCTCTCTCAATTTCACAATAAAAATGGTGAAAACCTTCCAATGCATTCCAGCATCTCCTGCACATTGATGCATCCTTTAATGCCGGTGGTATCTGTAAAGAATGAGACGAGACTTAAAATATGTTATCCTGTATCCCGCTTAAGCTGCTCATACGTACCTCAAACCACAAATGCTTCGCTACGATTTCAACAATATGTTTGTTTTCCTCCGCGAACACTTTCTTACAAAAGTCGTCCACCGTGAAGAAGCACACTTCGCATCTTGCTTCTGTGGCCATTGCAGCATACTCTTGCGTCTCGCTGAGAAGATATTATACGGGGTGCAATTGTTCCGAAGAACAACTCAGTGGTCCTTCAACAAGGCGAAGCTCACATCACCTTATGCGTATAGTATAGGGAACAGGGAACTTTTTTAACGTAGTCTGGTGATCCTTTCCCTCGACGGATGTTCGATATATTGTAGACGAACACAAAATGATAAGCTAGCAAAGCAAACCCACACTCAACTTGTTTTGCAAAGCATAAAACGGCGAACAGCAGGCACAGCTACGCTGTTTTGGTGTGACAAGTTAATTCGCAGAAAACATACATTTGGTGTAGATCATTTGACAGTTCGTCATATCGACTCCGATATGATAGATTCACAAGGTTTGACGTTTGGAAAGCATTTGAAATGGTCGCTGGTTATTATTTCTGTTTTAAAAACTATGTTTACACATTCACAATACAAGGGTCGATGCACTCACATGGGTGCTAGGAAACTTTCACTCTGCCAAAGCATCTGTTTGCTGCAAAACTATTATCCGTACCGTTTACAATCAGGAGTTTAATTCGAGCTGATACTGTTCCTTTGTGGTACCCACCGTTTAACCTTTCTGTCGACTCTCTATGCTGTGCCACTTGCTTATTGAACAGCACTGCCGTACGATATGTCCTGCACCAAAGGACACGCAAATACTCACACCCTCCGTTCAAAGGACAAAGTTCAAATCTCCACTTTTTCTTCAAATTTGTTACCAATTCGCTGATTTGCCCGTCTTTTTTAAACAACCATTCCGAAGAAATGCTCGCTTGATTAACGCTACATCGTGCAACACGGCAAGCGAATACCTAGGTAAGCCTTTTATTTTGTATTAATTATCCTATATGCATACAACATTGCAGACCGGCTGTTTGTGGTTCAGGTGGCAGGAGGCATATCCGTAATACGGTTAACCTTAAACCGTACGCCCTCCTTCCGCTTTTGCTGCATCTCGAGCCACTGCTCGTAGTGGGCCCGCTTCCGGTGTGTGTACAACTGCGTCTCAAAGCTGAAAGTCTTTGAACAGTACGGACACTGGTAGAGCACACTCTTCGTGTGCGTCGTCATGTGTTCCGTCAGTTTAATCTTCTTTTTAAACTGCTTCTCACAGATCGGACAAGGAAACGTGCGCTCGGTGCACACGTTTGCCATATGAGCGTTGAGGCTGTGTTTCGATTTGAACACCTTACCGCACGATCCACAGCTAGCGGGCGGATGTTCTGTGTGCATTCGCTTGATGTGCGTCTGAAGAGTGTACTTGTCGCGCAGCACCACGCCACACTTATCACAGGTGACGGCCACCGACTTGCGCAACCCCTCCACGTGTTCTTCCATGTGTTGCGACAGTGAGATACGCGACTTGAACGTACGCGGACAGTGTTCACAGATGTACTTCGACTCGTGAACGGCCCGCTTATGGTCGTCTATTGTGTATCTGCTAAAACTAAAAAGAGACACAACGAAATATACTGCAATATTTACAAAAAAAAAAACAAAAAAGCTCTTTCTTCTTCTACCTTTTCTGACACTGATCACATACAACGTCCTTGGAGGTGTGCATTTTCTTCACATGAGCCGTTAGGCGAGCCTTGAACGGGAACCGCTTCCCACACTCCTCACAGCAGTACGTTCGCTCTTGGTGTTTGTTCCGCATGTGCTGCACCATATTCTGATGCACCTCCTCGCATACCACACAACGAAATTGATCCGGATTTAGGTGCATATCCCGGTGTTCCAGCAGCTGCCTCCGGTAACGGAATTTCTTTTCGCACATCGGACACTTGATTCTGCACCCGCCTGCCTTATCGTGTGCTTTTCGCATGTGCTTGTTAAACTCTCGCAGATTGCTGTACTCGATCGACGGTTCACCAGCCAGCATCCGTTCGGCATCGCAAATCTCGCACACCAACCGTTTGTAAAACTCCAACAGCTCGGTATCGACCACGGGCTCTCGCTTGGCAGCTGATACCTTCCCGCCATTCCGCCGTCCGGAAGAATATTCACTATCGCTCGATGAAAGGGAGTGCGTATCATCATCCACCGGATCGTCTTCATCATCTTCCTCCGCCATTGACCGTTCGGGTGATAGCTTATCGTAGTCGTCACACTCCGGAAGTGGTTCCTTTTCCTCCTTTACACTCAAATTCATATCCTCCATCAATGGTTCGTGTTTAATCTCCACAAATTCCATCCCAAACACTTGTTCCTCCCGTTTTCCTGCGGGACTGTTCTCCCGGGTGTCCGCGAGCGTAGAGCTCGGTTTGAGCGTATCGATGAAGTTATTGTGCTGCTCGCTAACCATTCTGTAGAACTCATCGAACTCGTCCAGCTTGCGCCAACAGCACTGACAGACGAGCGTTGGTATGATATTCATATCCAGATACCGTGCAATCATCGCCAGCACATCTTTGCCGCGGAAAATGGGATCCGTTTTGCTGAAGCAAGCGCCACTGCTGCGAAGACACACATCACACACAGACTCTTTGCTTCCTGCTCCACCAGGATTGTCTTCCATCTTCACACACGCCATGGTGGAATAGCTTGGAAAGGAATTTTCCTCAAAGCTTTTCCCTGTGTTCACAACAGCAATGCAATGTTTATGATTTTCTCACCGAAGCAAGCAATTTTTCTGTATTGGTCGACAGCAGGGGTTTTGTTGTTGCGATAGCAAATGTCACCTGTCATAATTGTTGGAAGCGGTGCAGGGGAAGAACAAAAAGTAAAATGCATTTTCCATGGATCGGAATTCGAAGTATTTTCTTATGCGATCGTTTCCCTAACTTCGGAAAGAAAATCCAAGAGTAATGTTTAGTTTATAGCGACACCTATGGTTTGTTTATGTTTATTTTTTAATTAGTAATCACTACATGCCAACATACTAGTAGCTCGTACAATAGATAAGTAATCGTTATTTACGAGAAATTAAAATGTTTTGTAACGTTAACGGTCGTAAAATGAATGTTCTTTCATGCTTGATGAAAATTTGCTCTTAACATAAAAAAACAGGTCACCCGATCTTGCTGATCATCCGCACCCGCATACGCCAACGCCCACGTGCATTAACGAAACACGTGGGTGTCGAGAGTGGAAAATGCAATTTCACACATTACATGTGTGAATGCCGAAAATAGAATCTGAATTCTCGGCATTCCAGCGAGATGCGTGAAATGAAAAGTTCTCTTAGTCTTGCGCCTTGCAATGGCAGTAATTTTATTACACACTTAATGTGCTTTACACTTAAATCAATGCATACATTTTAAACGGCTCTGAGAAACAACGCGACCCACCATGCAGGTGGTGAAAGGGCACGACTAAACTAAAAACATTGATATATATTGATATTTACTACACAAAATTCAGTTCTTATGCGCTTTAGGGTTTTACTGTGCTTCCCGGACGCCAAGCCAGGCCGTTAAGTGTGAACATGGTTGCGTGTGTACGTGTGTGTATGCCGGGGTGGTTCGGATTTTGTTTAAAAATACAAGAAATTGATTTATTCATCAAAAAGAAAATCACACGCAACGCCTTTCCCATTTCCTCCGTGCGGTTGGGCATAGGCATTATGCATTCCTCTCAGTTTTATGCTTTTCACCATTCTCTGTCTCTCTCTTTCCAGGTAGTGGTCCAGAGAGAACAACCGATGCACCGATGTGTGGTTAAACGTTGGCGGATAGATTTCGTGTTTATTTTCATCACATTGTCATAATTCGAGTGAAGGATGTGTGTTATGTGTATGCGCGTGTGTGTGTGTGTGTGTGTTTATGTACGTGTGGTATCCACTTATGTCTGAACGAATGCGTACGCACTGCCAAACACCTTTCTTTTTCATCCCCCTTTTCCTTAAAGCTACCATCAGTTGGGGCAGTTTGACGATTTTCCTCCTGGGTAACACACACACATACGCCAATCTGTCATAGGGGCCTAAAGATCCCACAGAATCAGGCACGGTCCTACACCTAAATCAATATCGCATTCATCTGCGGTTGTGGTATAGATTTTCTTCGCACCGTATATGCAGAAAGCCTTAGCAACACATTCGCAAACAGACAGGCGAATACAAATCTTTAAACGGATGTGTAGTATGCCAAGGTAAACCAAGAATTCTACGCTTGACGAACTAATTAAATAATTGTTTACTTGTTGATCTTGCTGCTCGCCTTCTTCTGTGCTCTTTTATGCTACTGCTTCCTCCTGGAGGACATTATCTCTCGCTGGCATGTTTTCTATTCCGTTCTCCTGTTCCCTGTCCCACCCTCTCTCTCTAACACACATACTTTCTTATGCTGCTCATTTATACTTCACTTACACGTCGAGCAATGCCATCTATTGTTTCGCGCACCACTGTTTTCCCTATTGTTTTTGGGCGCCTGGTTTGTGTTGAAAAATGTTATGCTCCTACCGAACCATCAGAAGACGACAAAACGTTCGACAAAAGGATGTCACAGTCTGTGTGCACCACCAGCAAGGCCTACATTGGGGAGTGTGTGAGTCTCTCGTATGAGCGTGATCAGGCGCGGCAACCAAAGAGACTGCTCCCTATTCGTAATCACTAACACACAAATCGTCGTCGGACATGCTGTCCCCGTCGTTTGCAGCCCGGCCTGACGGGCGATACTGGCGCAGCTTGCGCTTCTTACCGTTTTGCCTAATACTATTGATTTTGTGTATTGCTTTGGTGTTGGTATGCGTACGGACGTCCTCATCATCACCGAACGTCTCGAGCTCTTCGTCTTGCTCATCGTCCGGTTTTATTCCATCCTCGTCGGTGCCGTTCCAGTAGGTGAGACCGGCTTGCGCTTCCGCCAACGCACCTTCGCGGTCTTCCTCGATCAGATCATCGACATCGTGCGGGTCAAAGTCCGGTAGCGGCTGCTTCACCATGGCCATCTTTTCCAGTGGTGTGCGTTTTTTACGAAACTCGTACACTAGCGGAAATATTTGCTCGATCGCCGCTTGTACAAAGGCCACGCTTGCCGCTAACGGTAAAATGTAAAGGACAATTTCATCATTAAAGTCCCACGAAACCCCCAGCTCTCCCATGCACTTACCGGTGACGGTAATGCTTCCGGTTGAGAATATTTTCAGGGTCGCCTTCGGCGAATACAGCTTATAGGTGACGCCCGGGTGCAGTTCTGGCTCGTAGCTAGCATCCTTTTTGTACTTCTCCGAGAAGTTGACAATCATGATACCGAACGGCATGCTGCAGGTGCCGAGTACATTCACGATACGAAAGTTCCTAAATCTAACATTAAATCCTAACTTCTGAAGGCAACGTGAGTAGCGTCGTGCAGCTATTTTAGCCTGCAAAAAGGAAAACATAAAATAGTTCAATAAGCGTACTAGGAAGGGGATAGGAAAGGGAGGAAAAAGGGACCGAGGGGGTCCAACATGCCTGATGCTCCGATGTAGCACCGGTGCAAGTGATTTTTCCCGACGACCAAATCGAAGCGGTCGTGTATGGGCGGCGCAGCTTCATCGTTACCATCCCGTTCTCCCTTCGGAACTCAACGTTGTTCCCTTGGCGGGCAATCTCGTGCAGATTCAGATGACAGCGTACGCTGAACGAGCAGACCACATTGTTGATCACGATGTCAATCTCCGGTTGCTCTTCCTGTGGCTCATTGTCCGTGATCGATTCTTTGGTTTCCAGCTCCGTAGCGCTCGTCGGATCTGTCTCGGTGGGAGTATTTGTCGTGATCGTGGTGGGTGTGGTGGTGGTGCTGGAGGTTAAGCTGGTATTACTGGCCACAATGTTGTTGCTGCTGCTACTACTACTGCTACTGTCGCTGGTCTGAGTAGCCGTTTTCTTTTCCACTATTGCTCCGTCGCCTACTGCGTTTGATATGACGGACAGCTGCTGTTGGTGATTGGTGGTCGTTGTCGCGAACATCAAGGAACTGTGATTTATCATTCCGCCTACAATGGACTGGTGGTGGCGGTGGAGATCGCCTGCAACCGATATCACGGTGCTAGTGCCACCCGTAACCGATGTTACCCCACCGGAAGTGTCCGTCTGGGGATGTTGAGTATGATGTTGATGGCGTAGAGAGACTGCCTTCGCAACACTCACCACCTTCTCATTATTGCCGTGGGTCGTATTGACACCGAGTACGGCTCTGCCCCCAAAGCTTATGCCGTTGCGAACGATCGTGCTAGAACCGGTGATGTTGATGCTGTTGGTGCTACTACTGGTGCCACTGGTACCACTGATACCACCACCATTGGGCGCACTGGAGGTGCTAATGGCGTTGCTGATGAGGGCGCTGTTACCCACCATTCGTGTTAACGGAGTGTGTTGGTTTTGCTGCGTTCTCTGCACGTCACATTTAAGGCACACGCTGCATTCCGAGGCACACGGCTGCTAACGTCTCATAAGCTCATTTCTGCGCGTACGGCTGCGTTCGGTGTGGTCAAATCGAATTGCACTCTATTTTTATCGAGTCCACATTCGAGTCTGGCGACGGGTCGGCGAAAATTGCTCCTGTGCAGCAAATATCACACGCGTCCAGTTCACCCACTGCCCGTGTCCGATGCTATCCTCTTTACCGCAGGTCTTAGGCCACAGTTAAGCAAGGAAATCACGCTTTAAATACCGTTTTTCGCGAATCTTTTCGGGATGAGGCGTCGAACTTTGTTGTCGATTTGTTGTTTATGATCGAGACAATAGTTTTTTCCTTCTTTTTCTGTCGTTCGCCATTGGACAGGAGGCACAACTGTCAACGGTTGTCAGTGGTGGTCCGTGGATAGTGGATGACTCTCTCGGACATCACATCGGATCAGTGATGTCAAACTCATAACCGGTTGCGAGCCCCGGGGCTTCCATGGGAGCTGGTTTTCCTGAAACCACTTAGCATTTACTCGGTTTTGGTTCTTTCAGCTAGTGGACGATGCCAGTTTTTGCGTCGGATTGAACCTTATTGTAGGTTCTACACAGTAAAGTCTGCAGACCATATGTTTGACATGTCTGACGAAGGTGCGATTTTTCGTTCGAAAGTTCTGCGTTCTGCAGAAAATAATATTTTAACGATTTAGAATAATTAGAACTTTTCTATACACTGTTCACTTCCATCTTAATAAATAAGTCAATCACAAAAAATGTTGTGAATCACTTCCTGCGACTGATTCTACATCAATTCTCGGTAACCGAATGAACCACACGATATCTTATCACGCTCTCACTGTGCAGTGTCGGTGAAATCTTTCGTCGACTTTCGCTGCCGGAATGCGCGATGATCGATGTTTCGCCATGTCCTTATTTCGTTTCGTCTTTTTTTCTTCACTGTACGATCCACGATACTCCGCAGAATAATATGCACATTCTAATGCCCATGCGATGCCACCCAATGATACCCAATTAAACGCATATCCTTATAGCAAGAGAGATAAATCACACATCCTACACTATCCTACATTGCAATAAATATAAGCTCTACGCATATGTCATCCATTATCTATTTTCCCTTGGCCGCAAAACTAGCAAAACTCTGCCCATAGCAGTTAAGCCGCTAAAACAAATAATATTTTATTTTATGTTCTTTTCTTCCTTTAGGAGTCCATCGTTATCAGCACAATCCAATTATCGCCGAGCGGGAGCGAGATTCCGCACAGCATTGACTACATATATCGTGCTTTACAAACACGCCTCATAGTGCATTACGCGACGGTTGGATCGCCTTTTCCAGTTCCCGTTTCCCTCCTTAATGTAGCCTGCGCCATTGTCGCAAACAATTATTAGCCTCCTTCTCCCATTACTCGGTGCGCTGCCCTTCCCTATCTGTATCTCGTCTGCGTTCACTAGCGTAATATTTTGTTTTGCTGCTGTGTAGTATTTCAATCCCTAAACGTACCATATATACTATGCTACATAGTAATCATATTATATTAGTTCGTTTGCGTTCACCGCGCCTTACTGCTGTTTCTTCGCTTAGTCGGCGCCGCGGGCATGAATCGTCATGTGTTGTTTCAGCTTTGTCCGCTTCTTAAACTGCTTGCCACAGTGAGTGCAGCCAAAGAGCTGCGTAGTGCACACGTTGGAGGTGTGCGTATTGAGACTGTGCTTCGACTTGAACGTTTTGCCGCATGTGTTGCACGTCGCCGGTGTTTGCTCCGCATGGATACGCTTCATGTGGGCCTTCAAGTTGTACTCGTCCTTTAGGACCGAGTTGCACAGCGAGCAGCTTACGGTCGCAGCCGAACTCGGTTGCTGCTGCTGTTGCTGCTCTCCATTGTTGTGGCCCTCCATGTGCCGTTCTAGCAGGACGCGCGTTTTAAACGTTTTTGGGCAGTTTTCACAAATGAACATTCCAACGCCGTGAACTGTTTTCTTGTGTTTCTCAATGCTGAACTTTGTAAATCTGCAAAAAAGAAGATCAAATCGCAATTATAGTAGAGCTGCTTGGAAAAGAATGTGTGAGCATCACTTACGGTTTGTTGCATTCCTCACAGATAATGTCCTTCTTCATGTGCACCTTTGCCATGTGGGCAGTGAGTCTGTTCTTGAAAGGAAACCGCTTGCCACATTCCTCACAGGCAAACTCCCACTCCTGGTGCTTGTTCTGCATGTGCTCCTCTAGGTTTTGATGCACCTCCTGGCACACGCCGCATCGAAACCGTTCCGGGTTTTCGTGCATATCCTTATGCTCGACCAGCTTGACGCGCGACCGAAACTTTTTAGCGCACAATTGACACTTGATCGTGCCTGACTCGAGTCCGTGCGCCGTCCGCATGTGCTGGTTCAGTTGCTTTAGCGACCGATACTCCACGTCCTTCGTTTCACCCTGTCCCGCGCTGGTCGCCATGGCCGGTTCCATCTGACCGGCTGTGGTGGTGACCTTTTCCGGGTCGCAAATCTCGCATATGATCGGTTTGTAGAAATCGAATATTTCTCTATCTAGCGTCTGCTTCTGCTCTTCCGTTAGCTCGGGTCCTGGCTCACCGCCCGGATTGCCCGACTTGCCGGAATCTTCTTCCAGCAGTGCGTTTGGCTGATGCATGCGCTTGTGTTCGAGCAGCTTTGGTCGTGTACGAATCTTCTTCTCACACAGTGGACACTTGACCGTACCTGCCTGCTGCCCGTGCACCAATCGCATGTGGTGGTTTAGCTCCTTCACCGTAGCGTACAGCGTGCTACACTGTGGACCAGCACCACCGGCAGTAGTGCCTGCTGACGCACCGATCGCCGTGTCACACAGATCGCAGCTAATCCGTTTATAAAACTCCAATATCTCTTTGTCCATCTGCTCCGACTGCAGCTTCTCTACATCGTCCTCGGACGTCGAGTCCTGTTGCCGCAGATGCACAGCCTTGTGCTCCAGCAACTTCCCCCGGGTGCGGAACATTTTGCCACACTGCGGGCAGCTAACGCGGCCCGTTTCCTCTCCGTGCTTCTGTTTCATGTGCTGGTTCAGCTCCTTCATAGTGCCGTACTCGGTTCGATCCTCACAAACGTCACAAACGAGCTTGTAAAAGTCGATAATCTCCTCATCCATCTCTTGGTTTCGTCGCTTCCTGCTGCTCGGTGTGTTGCCCGTGACTGGCCTGATACGGCTGCTTTCCGGTTCTGTATCGTTCGGTATCGACGACGACGTGTAGGATGCCATCTGCTGCAGCTCCGTTGGACCCTCAGTCGCCCCATTACCACCGACGACGTTTACTTCTCCATTTGCTTCACATTTAACGCCATACTCCGGGACATCCTGTAGTAGCGACGCACCACTTGGATCAACCTGTATCTGTTGTGATGTCTGCTGCTCTCCATGGTGACCGTTCTGATTTACACCATCCACTGTACCAGCTCGCTCCGCCTTATCCTCTGGCTGCTGTTGCTGGACCTGTTCCTGTTTCGGTTGCAGCAACGCAGCCTGCCGTTCCTGATGCACGTTCTGCACCATCAAGTAGAATCGGTTAAACTCGTACACCGCGTTCCCACAGTCCCGACAAACAAAGTGTTTGCCCGTCTCGTGCGTAAACTGTAGCCCGACGTGCTTCCAAACCAGATACGGCATCTCCTGCGGGTCGTCCTCCCGGGGCATAAACATGTCGAAGCAGATCTGTGCCGTCCGGTGGGTGAGACAGATTCCGCACTCCTTTTGATTGGTGACATCGTAAACATCGATCGGTGGCGCTGGTTGTAATTGTGGCGGTGGTGGCGGCGGTGGTGGTGGTGGTGGTGGTGGTGCTCCTGGTGATACTTCTGCATCCATCGCTTGATGGTGCTGCTCCGCTACGGATCGCTGCGAGGTAACCGTGGGAGAGACGCACGGTCGGTCGGACGGGGGTGGGCGTAAAAGCTTTTCCCGACACACACGCACACACGCACTCACGCGTACGCACACTCGCACTCACGCACGCACGCACGCACACAGTTTTTCACCGCGAGCGCCCGCTGACGTTTACATTCTATGCACTTTTGTTAGCCCGTACAGGGTCTGTCCAGATGAAACCTGCACCAAAATGTTCTTTTCGGGCACGGCCATTCACTTTCGATGCGAAATTCGCGACACTTTGTGGCGTTTTTGTGTGGTGCTCGCCAATGGGAAACCAATGGGTTGGTGGTGGTAGTAGTACGAGAGCGTCTTGACGTTTTGCCAATTGACATACGATGTAGGGTTGCTCCACGGAAGCGTCTTTGTTTACATTTTTCCGAAAAATTGCCAAGCTTCATCGATGGGCAGAGCACACATCATGATGTTGGCTTGTAGCAACCTTGATAATGACAGGTGGTAGAAGGCGAAAATTTCAAAATTTAGGAAAAGGATACTCGAACCCCTGTTCCATATTTGATGAAACAGCTGTTATAAATTGGCCAATTCAATAATTGTGGTATCCGAAGCGATATTCGAATGGGTGATATACCAGAGATTTTTTCCCATTTTCCTGGCCGTTTGCGTTTTGGGAACGTTATACAATTTCGTTTTATTTTCTTCTTCAGTCTACACTACATTAAACCACTTTCAAATGCACTGTCTTGGCCTTGCTTAACTTTCACCGTGCATCCGTCGGATGCCCTGTGCAAGTCGAAGCTTTTCCATCGCCAGCTCGCGGTACGCCTGTACGGCCAGATTCAGCTGCACCTTCTTCGTAGCTTGCGAGTTCACAAACTGCTCTATTATGGACAAAAACAGTTCGTCTTGTTTCAACTCGTCGACAGATTTTTCCGCCGCTTCAAACAGACTGGGCATTTGCGTTTGTAGCGCCGTTTGCTTCACGTCTTCGTCGATCGCAGTACCGTGTAGTGTGGAGTATAGGGCAATCAACTCAATGCCGTTACGCAGATAGTCCTGTTTGATCATGTCTAGCAGCAGATCATCGATAAGCTTGTGCCACACGAGAAAGAACACAAACGGACCAAAGTGGCGCGTCGACCGGAGTGCGTCGAACGATCGACTTTCGTTCACGTGGTGGTACACTTTGGCCGTAATCTGGTGATAGTCCTTTTCGTACGGCTCAAATTGTACGCATGCCCGATCCAGCACGAACTCGTACTTGCCCTCCTCGAGCAGACGCTGCAGGTACACATCCTCGAACATCGGTGGCTGATGGATGGAGCGACCGGTAAGCGGGAAGTAGATCTGATTTAACCGCTTTCGCATCTCATACGGCGCTTCCTGCAATGTGCCGTCCGGATGGCGCACCACAATTGAACGTTGGCTGTTCTTCAAGCCATACGTAATGTCGGTGAAGACGAATTTCGACGTAGAGAGTGACTTGAGCGCACCGTCCTTTGAGATTATGCGGCAGCTGTCCTTCTGTTCCTGCACGACCGGTGGCATCTGCAGCATTTGCTGTGCTTGCTCGATCGAATGAAGCAGCTCCCGGCGTAACTGTTCGTCGGTCATGAATCGATACTCGACCGTGTTGTCTTTCACCGAACGCTTCCGGAACACCTTGTCCAGTTCCAGGCGTGTGATGGATTTTAGAAGCTGCTGTACATCGTCACGCATAAATGCAGGTGCGGGATCCTTATCTGTTAAAAGGGGGAGAAGAACACCGGTAATAGCGCCGTGTGAAGCAAGAGACGTACCTAAACGGACCATAACTCAGGAAAGGTTCACTCTCGGTTTGCACGGTGGAGCTAAACAAACGGCACAGCGTATGGCTGGTGTTAGCGACTGTACTTCTTCGCCTGGCCAAACCACCGATCAAGTGAAGTTCTTTCCACAGTTTCCACATCCTTCGGGGCGCAAACAGTTGTGAGGAAATTATTGTATAAGTAAAAGCACGTTTGTTTGGGGTCGGTAAAATTAAGACAGAAAAAACATCATTCAGGCAAGTGTCAAACAGAAATGCGATATTGCTGCTGACCGCACACAGCACACAGTTTGTTATTTCTCCAAAAAGGTTTTATAATTTACAAAGTGCATTAAAAACTAGTTAAATTCAACTGCATCAAATTGTGATGCTCTTTAGCTAGAAATTAAATAAATAAGCAAAGAATTCATTGAAAAATTAAAATTAAACAAGACCGCACAGTGGGACAAATTGACAGCAGACTGCGTTGACAGATGATGAGAGAAAAGAAAAATCGCACCTTCAAGTGAGCTAGGCCATCCCTCCACAACATCAGTGATAATTGCGTGATTCTGCAGCTAATCCGCGCTTCTTCGGACGGTTCGAGTGCAGAAAACGGCTCAAGAGGTGTATGTATACACGTGCTTGCGTCAATTACTTCGTCCGCGGAAGGTCAGCAGACTGTGATTGTGTGTGCGCTTTTTAGCAGATTAGCATGATCGGACAGATTTAAGCAGGCGGATTTTCTTGACCCCAACACCGTAGCGGAGGAGCAATCGCCAAAGAGCTGTAGTTAAGTTGCTCATATCTACACCAAAGTGCATAACTTTGAGAGACATGGCCCAGTCCAAGTTGAAGCAGGTGTTTAGCTACCAGTCATGGGTACATGCGGTATCCGGATCGGCGGTAGGTGTGGCAGCATAGTGATGGGAAGAGTCAGCCCACTGTTTGACCCATGAACAAGTGAACAAGTTTTCTCTCCTTCCAGGGTAGCGTGATTGCAATGTCAGCCTTCTATCCATTGGATACCGTACGCAGTCGTTTGCAGTGTAAGTAAAAAGATCTAATGAAGTTTGGAAGAATTACGTAAATATCGTTTGTCTGGAAAAGGTCAGCAACTGTAGCGATCGGTAGGGCAAAGGTCGTGCAATTGGAGGTTCCCAGCACCCAGTCCCCTTTTATTATCGCATTTTGATATCGAATTAGCTAATCCAGAGATAAACAAACGTGCTGCTAGCTGTTGCATTCCTTTCATGGTATTGAATTTAATGAGACATAGCACTAAAAATAAAATCTTCTATTTTCCAGTGGAAGAACCCGAACGGCGCAAAGCACTCAGCACGTGGCGTGTCCTGCGCAGCCTAATTGACGAGGAAGGCTTTGAAACGTTATACCGTGGCCTGGTTCCGGTGTTGGAGAGTCTGTGCATATCCAACTTTGTATACTTCTACACCTTCCACAGTCTAAAGGCGTTACGGGGAGGCGGAGGTCAATCCGCTCTCGGTGATCTGCTGCTCGGTTCGCTGGCAGGCGTAGTGAACGTGCTGACCACGACACCCTGTTGGGTGGTGAACACACGGCTAAAGATGAAAGGACTCGGCCAGCAGCACGCAACCAAACGTACCGGACCCGCAGGGACAGGAAGTAAGCAGGATGTGCAGTACGACGGCTTGCTTGATGGTCTACAGTACATTGCCCGGACGGAGGGTATTCGGGGGTTGTGGGCCGGAGCGGTTCCCTCGCTCATGCTCGTCATCAATCCCGCCATCCAGTTCATGGTGTACGAAGCGCTCAAACGTCGTCTGACGGCAGGAGGCAATGCCAAAACGCCCACTGCCATCACGTTCTTCAGCATAGGTGCTGTCGCCAAGATGATTGCCACCGTGCTGACCTATCCGTTGCAGCTTGTGCAAACAAAGCTACGACACGGAAACACCGACCGCAATCTTAATCTTCCGCCCGATGTTGACACAGTGCAGATGCTGTTGATCATCCTGAAGCGCCAGGGTATTGCCGGACTGTTTCGTGGGCTGGAGGCCAAACTGCTTCAAACCGTGCTGACAGCGGCTCTTATGTTTATGGCGTACGAAAAGATTGCACGGTTTGTCACGTCACTCCTGCTGTCGAAGGGAGGCGTCACGGCGATACGACACTGATAAGCGCGAGGAGTTTGATACCAAATTTTCCAACGACTTTACCAAACTATTTCTCTCTATCTTTTTACATCCCTTTACTTTCGGGTGACTATTGGCCGTTCCACCTATCTAGTCTTGGACGAACAAAGTTTTATATACGTTAAGCCTTATTCCTTTCTAAAATCGGTTCTTCTACAAGTTTTACCTGTGATGCTAAGCAATCGGGCCCGCTTACCGACATTCCCGCATGACTTCGTTTTATTTAAGTACATACCAATGCTTTGTTTATTTGTATTAAAAAGTGCATTGAAAGGGAAAATGCACACACATAAAGTTTTTTAGGTCGCATTTAATTACAATTCAAGATTTGTTGGAAAGGATTTTCATCATTACCATTTCAGGGGCAGCTTTAAATGATTTCTGGGGGCCGGCGAAGGGAAGTCTGGTTTAGGATAAGTTAAAAAAAAGTTTTCTATTTTAACCACATCTATGTTTACGTGTGCTTAGCGAGTAAGTGACAAGGTGAAAGTAGGTGAAAAGAATGGATAATAAAGTTTATTTAAAGTGAAAAGTCCACATGCCTTCTTTTCTTTCTCCCAACGACGGCAGAGGCAAACAACATATGGATCGTGCAATGCTTTATATAGTTTAAGGCTGTACGATTTATTAACTTAGTTTCATCGGAATTCAATTGCTAGAGCTTCGCGTGGTTTTATTATTACATGTGTTCTGTCTTCTTCTGTTCCAACTATCTACCTCGGTTTGATTTTGGTTTTTCTTCCCATTTTTCTATAGACGCATTTAGACTTGCTGTTTTGTTACATTACTTTATTCTACCTCTTGGTATATCGAATCATTCTTCCATTTTTTTGCGTAGCGCCTCTAGGAGTAGTGGTACTGTAGTGTCTAATGCCTAGTTACTGTACTTTTATTACTATTTACATATTACAAACGTGTTGTGACTCCATGTACTCTAAATTGCGCTCAATAACAACTAAACTAAAAACGCAAGGTAGGTTATGGGTATAGACAGGAGAAGTTTAAAATTAAACGAACGAAAACATAAGAGGATGTCGCATACATAAGAATGGTGTCCTGATATTCCTGATGATAATGCTTATCTGAACAGTCGTATGCTGTATTTTTGCTATTACGATCGATGCAGCAGCAACTAACTTACTTACTGGCTTACAGGCTGTTTTCCTGTTTAAGCCTATACATGTTACGTGCTTTTTGTTGGTTTGTGTGTTATGTTGTGGAACTTTGAACCATTCCTGCTCCAGTCATTTCGTTTTCACTTCACTCTTAAGCTTAAGGACTTCTTCATTTCCTTACGAAAAGAGTTATTCGCGTAATTTGAAACTCTTATTCTAGCTACGAAGAAACTGCTACGGAAAAGTACAATAACACAAGAATCGGAAAACTTCCCTCTCTCGTAGTCTGTAAACTAAATGCCGATACATAACATAAAGAACATATGCTTAATGTATTTCATATCAAACGCTCCCACATATTATTGCAAATTGTATATACATACACACCCTCGCTTTGCTGCTTCAAATTCGGGAAATCGTTTCCCCAACACCCCGGGCAGGTATCTCTGGTCTCAGTAATCGCGTATTTTCTATTTAATTTTAATCCTATGATCGTGTTTATCATGCTGCGACGATCCGTTGCTTATTATAATCCCATTTTTTATGCATGTCCCACCTTCTGACTCGTACTGCTCTCTCCTCGTGTCCTCGTCTTACTGAAGTAGTTGATTAAAAGATAATAAAAAAGGCTCCCACATGCGCAGATTATTCCTTCAAACCGTTTCCATTCACTCACGATCTCGCTCTCTTCTTTGTATTAATGCTTTTTATCACTACATCGTTGCTCCTTCTCGCACACCGGTTTGAAACGAAGTAATTGAATTTACTCACAGCTTTCCAAATTCATACACCAAATCGTTAGTGTGTGTACTTTAAAGCAACCCAATTTTACAGTGTAATAGTTTAAGCGATTTTCCTTGCCACCTCTCCACCGGCATCACGGTTCTGGCGGGCCGATTCTTACAAAGTGTACAGCTAGAACAACGTGTTCGATGGAGTCGAAAACTGGGCTCGATCTATGTACAAAGGTTTGTAATAAAAAAAAAGCGATTCCAACGCAAACACGTCTTCAAAACTCATAGAATTCAGAGCGGGAACCACTACTACCTTCCGATGTTGCTTCTGTCATCTATCATTTTGCTTTACGCACTTATCATCTTGCCTGCATTATACCTATCTTTCATCAACCAAGCTTAGCAAACAAACCATCTTATACTCACTTCCCTTGTATGATGTCTGCTTTTGTTTTTCAATTTTGTTCTATGTACATTTTCGTTTTCCTTGGGTATTCCGATTTTCTCAGTCTCGGGCGACTTTTATGGCGGCTGTGTTAGCCTTTCGTCATACATTTTTCGCTTTCGGGTTTTGTTTCATTTATTAACAATTCAACGTGGCTACTTTTTGAATGTTTAGGCTGGAAAGAACAGGATAGAGCTGTGTGAAGAGGCCTATTTTTGTTGGGGGGGGGGGGGTATGTATGCCCTCGACGCTAAAACAATTGCGAACCAAATGCAGTGTTATTGATCTTAAGAGTTTTTGAAAGTAGAAACGTAGTAAAAGCTTCTCTTACAAACACAAACAAATATGTCTTGTCTGTGTTTTTCATTCCTTTCTTCAGTTGCTAGGGTTGACTAACGGGCTGCTATACTACACCTTCGAACCTTTGAACTCCTTCTCGACAAGCAATGCCTTTCGATTCATTTAATTGCATCTCTTATTCATTCTTTCTCTCTCCTGGATTCTTCTGTACACGGACCCTCCATCGCGGTGTGTTGCTGGTGTCGAGCGCTATTATCGGTGATAAAACCCATTGCTAGCGCCACCACCGCCAGCCATACCGCTACCCGACTCACTGCGCTGATGGTGATGATGAGCCTTCGTGTGGAATCCGCCACCATTACGACCACCATATCGCCTCCCACCGGTACGAAACCCACCATTACCACCACCGCCGTGATGTCGGTGGCCATTCCCATTCTGGTAGTATCCACCACCTCCACCACCACCACCACCACCTCCGCGATAGTTATTCTGATGGTGATTGTGGAAGTGATTGCGATTGCCACCACCACCACCACCACCGTTACCCATCCATTTGCCGCTACCGCCGCCGCCACTCGTTTGGTGATTCTGGTACTGCTGGAAAGGGTTGTTGCAACCGTTGTTGCTGGATCCACCACCGGTGCTACTACCTCCCTTAGTCTTCTTCGTTCGTCCTCTATCCATTTCCGTTTCTCGGTCTTCCTCGATCTGGCGCTTACGCTCCTCGCGGCGATCGTTTGCCAGCTCACGATCCATCGCCGTTTGCTGTCCGTTCCAGCTCTTCACTGGTGCACCATACCCACGGTGCGAGTACTTCATCAGCATTTGAACAGCGGAAGCACCACCATTACCAGCCGCTGTATTACCTCCTTCTACACCGGGAGACGATGAACGACTACCAGCCCCATTCAAATGGTGTCCATTCATAGTGAAGCTGCTCTTCTTACCCAGACCACCATTATGGATGTGTCGATGGCCGTTGATCAATGCAGTTGTTGCGACTTCACCACTACCAGAACTCCCATTTCGTTGCGGAGTTCCTTGCTTTTGTCCTTGTTTTTGTCCCGGTGAGTTGGTTGGAGAGGATACTCCAGAAGTCGATGGTGAAGACGATTTGGAAGAAGAGGCGGATCCACTGTCCGGGTAGCTAAGCTGATCGGCCGTACTGCTCTTCGAGACCTTCCAAAGTCCTGCCTTGGTTTTGATCATCTGTGGCGAACGGGACGAAGATGTATTACTGGTACGCTCATCATCGTGATCATCGTCCTCCTCGTCGTCATCGTCCAGTTCATCCTCATCTTCATCGTCCTTTTCACTATTTCCCACACTGCGCTTTCCGTTAGACGCATATGATGGCGCACTG
Organism: Anopheles epiroticus; assembly: GCA_000349105.1. NCBI lineage: Eukaryota > Metazoa > Arthropoda > Insecta > Diptera > Culicidae > Anopheles > Anopheles epiroticus. The sequence continues at coordinate 127,829 of KB671058.1, read as the reverse complement.
TTGCCGTTTTGCTTGGCACTCTTTGTCGTACCGGTCCCGTTGGTGAGGATGAACGATTTGCTGGATGCGATGGACATACTGTGCCCCTTCTCATCCTCCGCATCATCGTCCTCACTGGTGCTGCTGGTATCATCGCTATCATACGGTACAAGACTGATCGTACCACTAGAACCAGAGCCGTTGTCTAACGATTTGCTCGGCGAACTAAAGGGCAGCTTCGGCATTGATGCCAGGAGTGGGGTAGATAAGGATTTTGTCTTTCCTTCCCCGTGCATACCGTTCATCGGTGTTGCACTTCGCGCATTAATATCGGGCAGTTTAGGAACTTTGCTACCCGTTATCGCTTCCTGCTGCTGCTTCAGTGGGGAGCAGAGTGGCGATGTGTTCGACAGTGTAGATGCGGTTGATGAGGGAGAGGAAAAGATGGTGCCATCTTTACCGGAAGAGCTGCTGCTGGTCGATGAGGTTACGTTGGTGGTGGATGTTGTGGCGTTGCTGCTGCTGCTACTACCAATGCTCCCGCCTCCGCCTCCAGCTGCTGACTTACTACTGGAGATGGTGGAGGTGACTGTTGCCGAGAGGTTGTGGTTCTTTGAGGTCGTCGCGGTTGGTAGCACTGGCCCAATAAAGCCAGGCTTCTGTTCCAGCTTGCTCGGGAAGATGCCACCAGCAGATCCATTACCGCCGCTACTAGCGAGCACCCGGAGTGGCGATGAATTAGTGACTTTTCCGGGCGTGCCACCACTCCCTCCACCACTCCCTCCGCTACTACTCCCTCCTCCGCTTGCGGAACCGCTGCTACCGCTACCATACCCGGTCGGAGTAGTCCCATTGTTAAGGTGTCCCATGGACGTGAGCGTGGCGGTACTGCTGGGCTGTCCTACGGAGACGGTGGCTTTCGGTCGACAGGTTCCATTCGGCAGACCAAATGCACCGGCCGCCACACTTTCTAGCTCATAGAACAGTATATACGCGTTCGTGCTCATCACATTTTGTATGCTAATCGGGCGCACGGAGCTATCGTCAAACACGTGATATCCACCGGCATCCGTATGACCGATGGCGGTGTAGTGTCCGCAGTTCTGCGTACTTCCCAGATGCGTCACCATCGAGGTCAGTCGGTACGTAAGCTTCCCCCCGTTTGATCGCACGGCGGGTGACGAGTAGGGCGTAAGGTCCAGCTTGGATCGCAACTCCACGTGCTTATTGATTTTGGTACCGATCATGGAGAAGCGCTTCAGCTGCACACACAGTACGAATGGGGCACGCTCAAGCAGAAACTGTTTCGTAGCCGCCACCCGCTTCTTGCACGCCTCACACTTGTAACCCATCTCTTCGAGCCGCTCGCGGGCAAAATACAGCTCGAGGGCCTCATCGATTGAGTTCGCTTTCCGGATGTCAAGTAACAGATCTTCAAAGTGCTGGAACGTTGTTGACACGTGCTGGCAGGACAAACACTTTACCTCGGACCGTAAATACCCGCCAAGGATTTGATTCAACGGAGTCGTCTCTTTGCTGTACTGATCGAGCTCCTTGCTGTTCTTGCTTCGGCCTAGGTAGGACTTTTCCATCGCCTCCACCAGATAGCGCAGGAACTCGTGGGCATCCTCCTGCCGGCCCGGCACAAGATGTTTGCACACGAGCCTCAACTTCGAGTACACTAAATAGGGCCGGAAAGCGGTCTGATTGGTCTGTGATTCAAGCAAAGTTTTGGCCATTGCACAGATAATACAGCTGCCTCCGGAACCTGATACCAATGGAGAAACGATTCGTGCGATTAGAACCAATAACGACCTGAAGAAGAATGTGTAGCCTGCTACTTACCGCCATCATCACATTTGGCCCGGTGTGGCTCATCCGACAGCAACCAGTTGGCGATGGCTGGCACGTGGAACAGGGCTTGCAACGTCGAGTTAAGGTAGCAGGTGTTTCCCATGTTCATCATACCGGCTCCCACAAGCCATTTGCGGCCCGTTGTTTTCCATCCAATCTGGACGTTCTCGCGCGGGAAGAGTGTCCGTTTCGGTGTTGGCAGTGTGTTGGTATCCATCCTTCCGGCGGCAGTGCTGCTAGCGGAGGCTGGGACGCCATCTGCAATGGAAAAGTGCAAAGAAGGGACACACAAACAAAAAGGGAAGCGTTACTCGGTGCATTCTTTTCTGGATGAACCACAATACAACGGCATCACTTTCATTGCGCTGTTGCTGCAGCTGCAAACGACGCAGGGACGTTTCCAGACGGTCCACCATACTGCTACTGATGATGCTGCTGCTTCGGTTACTGACCGCATCGAGATCGACGCGACGGCGGTTGAGAGGAAAATCAAATTTCTCCAACAAAATATAGGCAGCTTACGAAAATAAATTTTAATTACAAAACGCACCACACAAACACATATCACACAACCCCAGCATTGCCTACTTTTCCCCCTTGCTGATGATGGAACCTGTGCGCGTTGATGGTATGTACAGGAGCAGTGCCTTCTAAGATCGTTACAAATGTGTGCCAAATGTGTATGCCTTTCTTTGTTCTGTTCTGTTTTTGTTCGGCGCGCCCTAATGGCTCAACCTACCTTCGATGATTTGCGACAAAGTGACACTGGTTGTCCGCTGCCAGCGTCGGATAGTTTTCCGACGTGCGGTCGTTCGTAGACTACTCCACAGCGGCACCAGAAAGCGCAAAACCAGCTGACAAAAGTAGCGAAACTGTAGCTTAACTAATCGCATAAAATGCATCCCGGTCGTATGCACGACTCCCGGCGGCCGCACATCATTAGTACGATGAATTTTGTGTGCACTGTGTTTCAATTCGAAATTCGAGAGAATCGGCGAAAACTACATAGAACTGAATGCGTGTTTGCAACACCACACACACGTAATAGCCCCGTGGTCTGGGATGGGGCTGGGATTTATTTCCGTCACTTAGACGCCCGGTCGCGATGCGCTCTGTGCGGTTGAGCAGGGTCGAATTTGGGTCATGGGGAGGAATGGTTGTGTGTGACCACCCTCCCTGGTGCGTCGAATTAGAATTTCGATTTTTCAACCTTGGAGCAGAGCAGCAAGAAAAGTGAATTAACACGCAACCCACCCCAAGGTGGTATTTGCAGCACGTGTGACTGCTCTTGTGTCCGATAATCAGAAGCACGTTCTCGATTGCACTACTATCAGTACACACACTGAAAAGAAACGAGCCGAAGTAAGGGGTGCGAAATACGGACATCCACTCCCTTTCCTTCACTTCTCCTTCTCCTCAGCAGTTTTTCAGTTCGTCGAGGTCGAGAGACACAAGCAATGGTAATGAAGGCGCACTAAAGGGTCAGGCACAACAGTTCCTTTTTCCTCTGAATGAAAACATAATATTATGTGTAAATTGCGCGTTCACTTTCTCGCACCAGGTTTTTCCGTTACCAACGGGGACGGATCAACTTTCCCCTGCGGGGGAGTGGGAAGCGACGATTGGGGACACACCACCGTGTGTTTTTCTTCTCCTTAGGATAGGAAAACTTGTTGGGATCGATACGACAACATCATTGTCGATGCACACACTTCGATACCTTTCTCAAGCACGAGCAATGTACCAAATGTCAAATATCTTCGCGCACATGATATTATTTCCTTCGCCGAGTTTCGTACCACAGTGATGAGGTGAAGTTTTTCTCCCCTTTCTCGTCTACACAAATCGCGCGCGCAGTGATATCGATCTTTTCTCCTTTAACCACCACCCACCTCCTTTTTCTTCCCTTTCCCGTACCCTTCTCCCACAACCCACCACTTCACTAGGATTTTTTTTCGCACAAGGCAAGGTGTTTGTATTTAGAAGGTGAAGTCGTCCAGAGCAAATTGACATTTCTCAACCTGACATAACACTTCTGGGAGCTCTGGTACAGAATTCAGCGAGGGGCTGGTGAGGGTGCTGAAAACTGTATGCGATTTTGACATAACAATTCCAAAGATGTCGCCTGGCGAAAGCGATAAAAATTCACCTGATAAATACATACACCTTGGCACAAGGCGCCTTTTGACAGCTCTTTGGCGCTGCGTTTTAACTCGCACGTTCAATGCTTCGCTCGATTCAGTGACGTCTGTCTGTTCGGCGCGCGAATGCCATTGCTTAGTTCCGTTTTCAACATAATATACACAGTGACAGCTGGCCGCAAGGAAACTCGTGCGTGAGTCATGTTGCGTGGGGGTCAGGGGAGGATAAGAAGGAATGGAATGAGACGCAAGGGTGGATGGGATTTATGCACTTTCCCAATCTTCACACTTTCTAATGCAGTGCAATAAATGGGGAAAAATGCGCACTTCTATACTTACTTTGTTGCTGCTGATGCTGAAGCACACTGACTGATGATTTGGCCGCGCCAGGTGATTGGCAGGAGGCTGCAGAGAACTTTAGCGAACCACCACCGTGCATGGTCAAGAGTGTGTTTGGCGCTCCTCCAGAGGATACTTTGGACATTCCGGCACCGAAGGACGAGGAGGAAGACGAAAGGCCGGAATTGCCATGGGAACCACCGCTGCTGCTTCCAGTAATGTGGTGATCGTTCGTTGTCGAAGCATCCAGTACTATATATTTGGACTTGGACTTGAGCGCTTCCAGAGTGGCTGTGAAGCTGGGACCTTCCTCGTAATTTATAGGTTTAACCTGCTGACCCTGGCGCAGGGACTGGCTGATGGATTCCACCAAATCGTTCACTCCGCCGTCTTCCGGCTCGTCATGCTGGTCCAGCTCGCTGTCAATCTGGGCCGGTTGCATCCGCCGGAACGGCAGCTGCTTGTTGGCTGCCACCGTCTGTATGCTGGAAGCGCCGTTCGTGCCGTTCACTGTGCCAATGCCGTTGCTCGTTCGACCATTCGTTGTACCGCTCGTCGAGTGCAACGCATCCCGAATAGCTGCACTCACTAACGAGGGCGTCGAATCGCAGACCATTTGGATGGGCATTGCCGTCGTTCCGTGGTTACAGGCGGATGAATAGGTTCCAACGCCACGTTCGGAGGCACAGGACACTGGAACGCAGGATAAATGCGGGCACGCGAACTGTGAGGACGGGTGAGATGTTGGCCTTTCACAGCAAGGGAAAGTTTCACCTGTCACACTGAAACGCGCCTTTCTGCGTTTCTTCGTCTGCGATCTGGTACTGCTTTTTCACCGCCCTTCCACCAATACTAACACATGCACGCGCGCAACTTTTGCCCTTGTGTTCCACACGTTTGTTTAAAGTGCCGTATGCTCACCACAGCACGGATCCGGTTCAGGTAAGCCTAATTTCAAACTTTTTTTTTTTGCTTTCGTCAGCTTTCTGACCGCACTTCGCAACACACAAGGACTATTCCCTTTCCACATACACCACCAACACTCCCCTTTCCCACACTTTTACGTCGACCGGACAAATGTCACACGCGCGCGTAGCCGGAACCCATCCACGGGGATGGTTTCTCTCTCTCTCTATCTCGCTGGTTCAACAGCAACGGTTAGTAATCTTTCACACAACACATCCGCTTCCTTTCAGTTTTGGTTCTAAGACTGGTGTGGTTGAAAAATGCGCAACAAAACACACGCTTTTTCGCTATTGAAGCGCTCGACGACGTCGACCAAGAGCATGCGGCTCACGTACGTTCTTCTCCATCGTACTACACACACTGTGCACACACATCTCTCTATGTACACAAAACACACTCACACTATCAGCAAGCGGTTGTGTGGAGAGGAAAAGTGCGAGAGAGAACGAGAAAGCCTAATACGATGGCGCCCTCATGAAAAGCGGTTGTGCGAAGGAGAAGCTAGATGTATAGGTAGAAGGCGGTGTGGAACACACCGGGATCAATGAAGCACAATGAGAACACACGCATACACACGCATACACACGCACGAATGGTGGCACTGTCTGAAATGACGACAGCGGACTGGCCTTTCGGGATCAATTTTATAGGTTATAATGCACCCGTTCGTGTAATACTCGACGCTCGTTTGCAGGCAGGCAACGTGGGACGCACTTTTCACACCCTTTTAGCGGATATCGAATGTCCGCGAACAGTAAATTCAGCCGTTTTATTCGCGCTCGTTTACACTGTCGTCAAAAACTGTGTGGTGTCTCCAGATCCGATGTGGTTCTGTCGGTTCGAGTGGGGGGAGCATTCATTCCCATCCAGCATCCCTACATTTGAAAGAGAATGCGAAAAACAGTATTATTGTTTTAAGAAGTTGTGCTCAAAATAGAAGTTTGCACATCTGCAAACGGATGAGAGAAAATTATCTTTCCGCAAGTGAATGTGTTTAGCGCTAAAATCTGTGATTTCTACAATTATTGTTCGTGAACGATTCGCTTGCTGATTCGAAATGTTTCCTCGGGCGAAAGCGTACGTCAAATGGGGGGAAATCGCGGCGAAAAGTTGCTGTCAGTATAGTCACTTTCCCGAAATGTCAACGATGATGCAGGGAACGGGGCAGCATTTTCGTGTGTCAGTAGAAAAATAAAGACAAAATTGCATACAACGCGATCGCGAACGCTTATCGCAGATTTTTCCAGGCAAATTCCGCTACATCGGAGCCAGTTCATCCGGTGGCCCCGAGGACACACACAGCAGTAGCTCGTCATGATTAAAGCGATACTCGTGTTTAACAACCATGGCAAGCCGAGACTGTCCAAGTTTTACCAATATTTCGTAAGTACAAACTTCATGGTCGATTTCGCTTCACTGTGGGAACAGTAAATCAATACCAAACACTCAACATATGGTGGATTCCCCTTTCGTGATCCCATTTCAGAATGAAGACATGCAGCAGCAGATAATAAAGGAAACGTTTCAACTGGTCTCGAAACGGGATGACAATGTGTGCAATTTCCTCGAAGGAGGAAGGTAAGTTTGGTGGCCCCTGCAAACGATATCGCTCTAATAGATGGTGTCTCCGTGTCCACTTTTCGCAGCTTGATCGGTGGCTCCGATTACAAACTTATCTATCGGCACTACGCAACGCTGTACTTTGTGTTTTGCGTCGATTCGTCCGAGAGCGAGCTGGGCATTCTCGATCTGATACAGGTGTTTGTCGAAACGCTCGACAAGTGTTTCGAGAATGTTTGCGAGTTGGATCTCATCTTCCACGCCGACGCTGTGCACCACATCCTTTCCGAGCTGGTAATGGGCGGCATGGTGCTGCAGACGAACATGTCTGACATTCTTGCCCGTATCGAGGAGCAGAACAAGTTGCAGAAACAGGAGGCCGGTATTTCAGCTGCCCCAGCACGGGCGGTCAGTGCAGTCAAGAGCATGAACCTGCCGCAGCAAATCAAGGACATCAAACTGCCCGATCTACCGCAAGCGATAAAGGATCTAAAGTTCTGACCAAACCACAACTTTGACGCCTCACTGCTTACCAAAATTTCCGCCGATTCCTCGTACATTCCCATCAACAGCAGTCTGGAGGGGTTCAGTTTCGAGTGCTACCAGTCCGAGTACGTTGGCGCAGGTTCGGCCACCAAGGACCGACGTGACTTGGATGCATCTTCCAGAAGCAGTTTGTGCAGTTCGTACGCATCAGCAAATCTGCAACGGAACAAGCAAAAGTCGTCCAGGAAGTCAACCGCAGCACCAGCATCATCATCATTATCCAATGCCTCCAGTGCTACGCTCCTACCAGCAGCGAACGCCGAACGGATTCGCGAGGATGGTCTTTAATAGCACTGGGTGAATGGAACAGCTTGAATATTTGGACGTTTCTGTTTGGTGCTCCATCGTACTCCTTCGCTTTATTATTTTGTTTGTGGGACAAAATCGCTGAAAACGGGTAGACACCGCACCTGTTAACGCTCGAAACATTATTTAATATAATTTTGCAAGGGTTTTGTCTACAGAGTCCAGAATTGGGTTTACGTGAGTTATTCGCAAGAAAGAGATTTATGGTAATGATTCAACGTTGTCTAAGCAAATAATGAAATATAAAACAAATCATTTCCTAACAATGTAAAAAATGTAAATTGAACCACCTCATTCCTCTTTGACGACTTCGTACAAAGGTTTACGATGACAAAGTGTACAGTTGTTTGTTTATTTTGCGCACTTTCCACACGAATGGAAGGAAACACGAAAAGATTTATCATATATTTTAAATACACTATCTGAGCTTCATTATTATGAAAAAATGTGTCAAATTCGTTGCAGTCGCTTTTCTGGTTATTTCATTATTAAATAAACGTAGTTAAAAAAATATTTTGTACATTTTCGTACGACAACGGTAATTACTCTGTGTGATCAACATTTGACAGTTCCCCAAAGGGTCCGAATTGACAGATGCGCTGTCACCATCTTCACCACATAGAGCACCGCCTCATATGCTTGATGCATTTCGTCGGTTTCGCGGTCTGTCGTGTCGCTGCTCCCGTTAAACAGCAAGCCGGATTCATTTTCCAACATCCTTTCCTCGAGAAACCGGTACCGGTTGATGGTATTTTAACTTGGCAAGCAGGACATACTCATTGTAAGTGGCTACGCGCACGTAAACTACATTCGCTGCTAGTGGCTACCGAAGCGTTGAGCGGCCTTTTGCGGGCACGCCTTTGCCAATGACGGGAGCATACATCGGAATGAGCAATGGTGGCGGTGGCGACGGTTGACGGCGTTTGTTATATATGTTGATTGAATTTTGGACGGTGGCTCGTGTATGAAATTTGTCAGTTGTTTTCCCTGTTAAAACCCGAGTGTGTGAAGCGCATTTAGTGGAAAGAAAAATGTATCTAAAATCTGAATCTTGTATATGGTCAAAGGTTATGAAGTTGAAGCTGTGATGTGTGTGTGCGTGTGTGTTGTCTGGCAGCGTGAGCTTTTGACTGCTGGTGCTGCCGGCTAGGCGGTGTAAATTAAGGCCTTCTCTAGTGTTGAGCAATGGTGTTGAGAGCCACTAGAGCAATAGAAAAACGATGAAATGCATCTACACACATTGTTAGTGTAGAAACATGTAATGATATTGTGAATTTGGAATGCAAACGTTCTTCTTTTTGCCCATCTTTGCGATGGCAGAAAGTTCCATTGTGCGGTTACTATGAGGTGTGTGTATGCGTGTGCAAGGCTGTCGGCTTTTTGGAATTGGGAAGTCTGTCGCTCTCGCTCTCGCATATTGTGCTGTTGCCGAAGTGCGGCATTCAATGAACTGCGGTGGTGTGCGATCGCGTGTGCATGTGTATGCGTGCGTATTTTGTCGTGGCCTGCTGTGGAAGAAGCAGCGAGCCGCAGGAAGCAACGGCTACGCGAAGCTGACGAAGACGACGCCGCACAGTTCAAAGCGCAAGAGACGTGAGAGTATCGGCATTCCGTGGCAGGGCTGCGGCTGTCTGTTTTTAGGTGTTTCAATTTTTACCATTTTGGTTTGTAAAGCCTTTCGATTTACAGATGAATGGGGAGGGAGAAGTTGTGTAACAGACGTGAATATCTTGTCCGTGAAAAGGTGGAAATATGGTTCTATTGTGAAAGGCCATGAAAGCATGGTTTGTAGAAGCGACTACAACCAAGAGTTGCCGTCTAGGATGACTTACTGCCATTGTTGAGATTTGGCACCACAATAAACAGTGTTACAGGGAGCGGTGGGAAGAGGGCAGCATGTTGAACACTCATGTGCATCAAACACACATCCTTTCAACATTGAGACTCATCGTAGTCGTCGGTGAATTGTGTGTATTATATTTGCAACAGATTCGAGTCGGGAATTTAAGCAAAAACGAGTGTCGTGTGCAAGTTATGGAGGTGTGCATTTTGTCTGCATGGAAGCGGTCTGACTTTGGGTGTGGTGTGTAGGAGGCGACGGCGAAGAAAGACGAGAAAAAACGTAAGAAAAGAAATACTTCGCTGTCCCCGAAGAGAAGAAGGAACAACGGCAAGGCGAGGGCTTTTGAGAATCGTCGCTTACTACGAGCTGCACTAATACACAACCACCACAACCTTGGAGTGTGTGTGCCCAAGTAGGCGAACGGACACGTGCGAGAGGGAGATGCAAAGATGGTGGTTTTATACGTTTGATACGCGTGTAGAGAAGGGCAGGTGTTATTGCGATTGTGTGAGTGAGTATACTCGGAAACGGAAAGCGACGGACCTCATCGCTACTCATCTCCAACCATCTCCGTAATTCCGTCATTCACGCAGACAGGCTGGGCAGGAAGGAAGAACAAGCGGGCGTTGCGGATGACGGATCGAAAAGGATGAAGGGTGAAGGTGCCGGAAAGGACAGGCTGGAGCAACGCACACACATCGGCAGAAAGGGAAGAGCAAAATGAACGCGCTGGCCACATGAAGCAAACCCCCCGCCAAAAGCGAGTGAATACGCGTCACCGAGCCTTTAAGCGCCTGCAACCACACAGAGTGCGACATGCACATATTCGAGGCAGCGAACGCGCTCCTCTTTTGCACAAAGTTTAAATGATGTTTTTTTTTCTTCTGTTTGAGGCCGGACGTATGTTGTGTGCAGCTGTTCGGTTAGGTCGGTCTAAATGGTAAAATATTTTAGTTCTGGACGGAAGCAAACAGACTGTGGGTTAGATTGTGCTGAAAAGTTGGCGAAATGAGAGGGTGACCGTTTTGAATAAGTAGAGATCCTTCCTGCTTCTGTTACGCTCGAATCCGTTGCTGTCTGATCTCTGAACGTGCGCCTATATAATTGACCGTTTTAATCAATGTTCACCACTCATAGGTTCGGTCCTTTTTAGTGTCACATTGTTCATAATTAACGTCCTTTGTTGTGAACTTTGACCTTTTCTTTGCTCATGCTCTCCTTCGCCACCTTTCCAAAGACGTGTGGTATGCATTTCACGGCTTTTAAAGATCCTCATGTGGTGGGGGATCGAATCAGACGAATGAATATTGCTGCATGTACAAAAGAGGAAAAGAAGGTTCATTTCAAAGGACTACTGCAGTTGGGTGGAAGGGCGCGCGTTGCTGGAGGGTGGCCGGCGTCAACATGCGACTGTCACCTGCTCCCTTCCTTCTCATTCTTCACAACGAATTTGCAATAGCTTATCGCCCGATTGCTTCTCTTTCTAACGTGCAAAGCATTCCTTCTTACTCACTAACGCGCGCGAGCGAAAGGGTTGTTTTGTGGAGATGCGGATTCATCTCGCGCCCCATTGAGGGATGGCGCTCTCTAGTTCAGCAAGACACGCAACGAAACGAACAGGAAAAGGAAAGCAATACTCACCGTGGAGCGGGACGGCGGGCAGGCAGTCGATGGCTCCCCACTACACGCTCGCTTGGACTTGGAAGCTTGTGTCGGGGGAGCCAAAAGCAACGCGCTCGGGAAATTGTTCACTCACTCGACTAAGTGCAAAGTGACCGAGCAGTCGTGTCGCGACACCGTCTCTCATCGTGTCACCCGGGGCCAACAAGTAGTGTATGTGTGAGTGTATGCGAGTTTAATCAGAACGTTGTTCCGTTCCGCGGGCAGAAGGAACACAACAAGAAGACGAACAGACTTCGCCCTGGAAGAGGGCCACATCCACATCGCCCGTGTCCTATACGTGGTTCCTCTCTTTGTGGCTTTGTTGATTCCGTGCTTTAAAGCGCATTTGTCAATATGTGCGTTTGTGTGTGTGCGCGTTTAAAGAAGAGTGACCGCAGGGAAGATACACGTAAACGAGATAAAACCCAGGTCGGATGACGACACCACCCCATCTTGTGGTGCCGCACCGTCAGACCCATAGGGGAGTTGTGTCCATCGGTGCTCCCAGTTTGCGAGTGTCAGAAGTAGGATGTTTTGTTTGAATGAGAAATCCACTCAGAGTGTGTGGAGCAGCGATCGTGAACAAGTTTTTGGCGTTCTTCATTCCGGACACATCCGGGAGATGAACCGGGGTGGTAGACGCGGCGAGGCTCATTATGCATTCTTTCGCATATTGTCGCTTTGTTCCATTTGTCTTGTGTTTCCTTTGCTCATGCTTTCTATCAAATTGTTAATATTTTCGCCAAATCACCTTTGTCTTTTATCCGATCTTATATGATCTTTCTCTCATCTGACATGCACGTTCCTGGGTCATCCCAATCTTCGATACACTTTCAGGAAAAAATCCTGAAAGTTAAGGGAAACGTATGTGTTAAGTGAAGACTTAATTGTGTTTAAAGAAAGCTTCTAGCTTTCTCTATCACCTTGGATCGTCCGGAGAGTAAGCAAAAAGGGGCAGCAAAAGCATATACAAGCACATTTTCTCCAAAAGTGCAAGAAAATCACGTCCTCGTCGTAACATATACCGCACTGCCTCTGGGTATCGTTCAGCTACTGGTCTGGTTGACTAGTCTGGTTGTTTTAAAACATTTTTTTTCTTTAAACCTTCTGTTATTCTCCCGCACCGTAAAAGCCAGGATGCAATGGTTTAAACATGGTTAACAAACACCCTGCTAAACCAGGGAAAATGATGGGATGAAAAAACTGCTGGTGGCGTAAATGAAGACAGAAGACAATGTTGTTTGTTGCAAAGCCAGCAAATCAAATGAAACTCATAACTACTTGCGAAAGCTGCTAGTAATAAAGACCTTGGGGCATTCTTGTGACATATTGTGTGGGTGCTACCTCTTCAAAAACTGACAAAAAGGGAATTCAGTACGATCGACATCTATCTATGATCGTCAGACGATCATGGAAGCAATTTCCACTGAGGACTAGTTTTATTTTGTTTGTTCTTATGGTAAAAAAACAGAATGTCCCAGCTACTGCCAGCTTATCAAACATCTGCTTGAAAGACTTTACTAACACTTTTTATTTTGTTTTAAAACATTTGAATTTACAGTGAGATTCTCGTGTGTGTGCCGTTAAGGAATCGAGCGAAACACAGTGCGAAGGAAACGTGAGAGAAACAAAAAAGAATCAAATAAAAAGTCTGGTGGACGCCGTTCAGTGCTCTCGTCGACGACGGTGTTTGTATGTGTGTTGTGTGCGTGCGCAGCCTAATGTGAAATAAGAGCATGAAATTCTGTGAGTGAGTTAGAGCAAAAAAGGCAACCGACGCATGTACAACGGCAAACAAGATCGTGTATATTAATTTTAAACCCATTTTTAACGTGCATAAAAACCTTCATATTCTTTTGAAACCCCATCGCACTCCCCACGGGGCGTCTATTGCGTGTAATAGTGTGCGTGCGTGCGTGCGTGTGTGTTTATAAGTGAGCTGTCCGTGTTGTGGAAAGGATATAAAAACCCTAAAATCTTTCATCCCTCCCTACACGAAAGCAACCAGGATGGCGGAAGATCTGCGAGACCGCAATGATCCGGAGCTAAAATATCTATCCGTGGAGCGGAATTCCTTCAACGATCCAGCCACGCAAGCCGAGTGGACACAGAAGCGGCTAGTTTGGGTGCCGCATGAATCACAGGTAAGATTCTGGATTTTTATTATTTGCCACAAAAGTTTTGATAAAAACGAGAAGGAGGTTGCACGAATGTCCGCAACTCTCTGCCATTGAAGGCAAGTTAATAAAGTTTCTGCAAAAAAAATCTGCTAAACTTGAAGTAGGTTAGTGAATTTGTCGATTGAAACACTTCAAACAGAGGAGTTCAAATGTATGAGTCAGACATTTCTCCAAAAAAAAACTCTCTTACCTGTTCGCGACCAGCACAAACCGGATTGGGGCGTCAGTTGGACCACGACAACGAATGATGATGAGGTGCTTGAGAAAACGATCGATATACTGTGACGTGCCTGGCAATGGAATCACGACGCGTGACTCATGACCACCATACCATGTGCGATAGGGAGGCGTGCCGCGTTGGAAGAAGTTCCACTAACGAATTTAGCATAGAATCATTCAGATCATTCAGACGAACGTTAAAGGGAAATATTATATAATCATTCCTCTATGAAATGATTTAATTTCATTTCCTGCATTTGCTGGGCTACGATATCGTCATCATCTACCTCTGGAATCCCCATGGTAGTGTTAAAAATGTGTCTGACTTACCGGCAGGAAACAGTGTGTCACCTTATCTATCGCGTCCAACTCACCTTTCGCATGCTCCCCGTATGTTGTTTACCTCTATGTTACTTCTTTTTTATCTTTTTCGATTCGCGCGCTCAACATTGCTACGTTTTTGTAGAATGAAGATAAGATAAGGCGATAGTAAAGGAAGCCGTCGCTTTGCGCGGGGCGTGTCCCGAACACCTCGCACGATAAGGCGTGGACCCCTTCGTTTGTGTCGGTTTGTGTTGTTTGTGCAATATTCTACCACCACCGGGGATGGGGATGATATAGAGACATGGTGGTCTAACCATTTTCGTTAGACGCAAAAAGGCTTGGGGATGGGTTCTTGTGATTGATTTTTGATCGACGTCATGTCTGTTGGGTTTAGCTGGTGAAGTTCCATCGACTGACCTTATCTCCTGCTGCAATTCGGTCGAGTTTGCGTGTGTGAGGAGCGTTGAATGGGGACATACATGTTTGATGGTCTTAGCCTTTCAATTGAGCATAAAAGGATCCGGAATGGAACGTGGTATGGAGTCCGTGCGGTAGACGACTCCGGTACACGTTTTGCCGGCTTGCCGGCATTTCATTATATGTAGCGCGCTCGCGCGTTTGTGTGTGTGTATAGGTGGGTGAATATTTTATTGCAGGCTCCGGCTTCCAGCAGCTCGTCTGGCCACGAATGCATGAATGTTTTACAGGCGTCTGGGTGTAGTGGCTTTTCGCAATGTTGCTACGAATCTTCCTTTCCCGAACGTTCTCTCAGTGTGTTGTGTGCTACGCTTGCTTGTTTCTCTTTATCTCGCGGACGAATTTCTCTGAATGCAATCTTGCCTCGCACGCCGGCCGCTGTACATGCTGCTGCGATATTTCATCCGCGTGAGAAGGTTTGCTCACTCGCTCGCGCTTCTGATGCACATTGGCCGAAGGGAAGGGCAGTTGCACATGTGCAGACACACACTTTGTTTGGGACCTTAGGAGAGCACACCAAAGAGAGAACGCGCGATGCCCTCAAACGGGATGGGGAAGTTCAATGCCGCAAACGAAAACATACAATCTAAATGGTGTGTGCTTTGCTGCTTCCAAATGCATTGCAGTTGAGAAAAAAAGAGAGTGTCGAAGACATTGACCTCCAGGAGGAGTAAGAGCTCAAGACCGTTGGCAAGGCTGCAAACGTGATGGCACGGTGCGGTGTGGCGTCGCCAGGACGTTTGCAATTCGATGCCGTGGTTCGAGATCTTCCACAAGAAGAACGGAAGCAGTGTCATGTTTGGTAGAATCGTTGGCTTGCTCACGGAAAATGCTTACCTCGGCAGACGAATGGCGTTCTTTTCTTGCTCACCACGGTCTAGTCGTTTCGCGAACCTCTTGGATCTCGTTGTTTATCATTTCAATATGGATCCACTTGTTTATAACGATTTATCTCCGTTTTGTTTGAGTGAGAATTCAGAGTTGTTTTCCCTGTACGATGATGGTGATGGGGTAATGTTCCTTTTTTCCTGGAAAATTCGTACCAAGAGCGTATTCACGTCTGCCAAACTCACCATGGCGTCATCGGTTTGTGCTGGTCATGTGTTTTTCCCTTCACACCGCGCACTGGTGGATGCTTTCTTGTTGCGTACTTGGTAGGAACGATGAAGAGTGATGAAGTATTTATTCCCCCCAAAATGTTTTTGAGTTGCTTGATCGCTGGTCAACAGGCTGAAGAGGGTAGGGGTTTGCTTAAAGTTCCCTGCGAAAAGAACCAGAAATCAAACAGCAAACTGTTGTGAATGTGCGGTGGTAGTTGAGGAAGTTAGTTTGTTCCATTTCCTGCCCAGCCCAGCCTCCTTTACACTCCATCGCGTCTTGCTCTGTTTCAATTTGCAGAAGCAAGCGAATGCGTTTTTTTTTCAATTCAAATTTCCGTCAAAGGTACATCCCGCACTGCGGCCCGCACCACAGGAAGTCCGCGTGTGAAGGGAAAGAAAGAAGACCTGTAAACATATATAGCCAAAGTAAAGTAAACATTCAGTTAAAAAAACGGACCCCGCGTAAAGATAACGCCTCCCATACGCAGGCAGAAACACAGCGCCCATTCGTGTGCTGCGTGGTGGAGTGGCTCGACTTTGCGCCAATATGTCCGATGGACGGGGTGGTGAAGAGGGGAAGGGGGTGGACGGTTGGTGCCTTTATGTCATCACCTCCTTGAGGTTTGGGGGGATTTCGGCTAAGATTTGGCGGGTAGCACAGCACCAGCTTGGTGACTAATCCATCCTGTAGTAGTCCTGCTGAATATCATCATCTTCGTTGAGGTTAGCTCACTCTTGACTCTTTTCGATGATCTTCCCAATAGAAGATGCTTCTTGTAGGGCATCGAAAAAAGTATATTTTGACCTTTCCTCTCATTGCGCTCTCCCGAGGATGGTCTATCTTACTCGCTCTCTCTCGCTCTCTCTTCTATTACTAAGAGTGGATGGTTTTAAGGCAGATAAAGCGGCAGCAGCGGCAAGGAATGTGCTTGGTCAAGTCGGCACGGTGCGGTACATAGGGTATAGCTAATGAGACGATGATCCACGATATATGAGTCATGGATGGCAGAAATAGCACAAGCGGAAGGTTTCGTATGGAGCATCAGGGCCAGAATTGTGTATGGAAATTGCGAATATACACGGATTCGTTGAATGTTTTTCATTAATCCACAAACCGTGTGTTATTTCAGCTGCACAATGGTGGCGATTTATGATGGAATCAGAGTCGGTTCCAACGATACTGTTATCTCGTTTATTGGCAGCGTCTTTTATGGACAATGATTGCGTAATGAAAAGGTATAATTTTGGACAGACATTACGCTCTTACGCTCTTGGACGATGACTTTTTCTTCAGTCATGTTGTGAAGGTAGTTGCCTACCTTATGCCTATACGTCCTTGCCAATAATGGGGCTATCTCTCGCACACAAGGTATACGGAGGAGAAGCTTTCTGGCGGCGCCAATACGTTCGATTAAGTTGCGTAGCTGTAAAAAGCAGCAGAAAGGAAAACGCGCCATACCATGTAAGCCACTACCTGTCAGCCACGTTGCCGCTCTCCTAGCGGATAGGGTCTGGTCGCGAGACAGACGAGCGTAAAATTACAACACATTCTGCGGCCACCGTGTCAAAGCACATACCAGGCACTCTCTCGACCAGCATCTCAGCAAACCAATGATGGCATATCGCCATAAGAATCGCCAATGGTTGTTTGTAGGATGGAACAAAAGCAAAAGCACATAGAGCGTGCGGAGCAAGGGAGCAGTGTAAGGTCCGCTGCGGGGTGAGCACAACAAGTCGTCGGCTAAACACTACCATATACGGTCAACTCCAGTCTCTGCCAGAAGACCTTGTCCCATACACATACTTCGTTGTGGTCGTCAACGTTGAACAGTAGATGTGTAGGGTACTGGGGAGGGGCACCGATTCTTGGAGGTTGCTGGAAGCAGCGAAAGGCATACAGGAGGGGGACGTCTGGAACCTGTTGCCAGGAAAGTAGATATATGTGTGATCCTTTTTTTATTCCTTCATGTTTTATCCTTTCGACCTTTCTTGCTCTCCTTCTCCTTGCTCTGGGCGCGGTGGTGCATATTGATTATGTAGGTCAGTAGTGTGTTGTAACCTGTTTCGCGTTGTGCTGACGTTGATTTTTTATCGGAATTCCCGCTTACCCTCTTTAGTGTCCCGTACTGCCAACAATTAACACTTTTTCATTTGCTTCTCGTTCTAGGGCTTCGTCGCTGCCAGCATCAAAGGCGAGCGTGGCGATGAGGTGGAGGTCGAGCTTGCCGAAACTGGCAAACGCATCGTGGTACTTAAGGATGACATCCAGAAAATGAACCCGCCTAAATTCGACAAAGTCGAAGATATGGCCGAGCTGACGTGCCTGAACGAAGCCTCCGTCCTGCACAACATCAAGGACCGATACTACTCCGGTTTGATATATGTAAGTACCCCGAGCGAGCAGGCGGGAGTGGTGGTGGCGATGGAGTCTTCTCAACAATTGGTGGAGAGAAACCCGGCTATTATGTGGACGACGAGTGTTCCTTATTTGGCGCTGGACCCTGGCTGTGCGCGCTGCTCTCCACCTTTACCATATACGTCAGACTGATGACGATCGCGCGCCCGTAGCCTTTCATGATGTGGTGTAACCTTTGGTGTGGTACCAACCGAATCGATGATCATCGAGCGGTGATTGCTACTGCCTCTCCGCCACAGAGGGAAAAGGTCACCAAAATCCAAAAAGTTGTATGAGAGTCCTTCCACCGTTAGGGGAATGAGCGTCGAAGGTCTTTCTGCTTCTAAATGTTTTAAACTTACAGGACCTAAAAAATGATGAAAGCTACTATCTGTTATGTAGAAATGAATCTTTTAGGTAATTACACCACAATCACGATGGCAATGCACCGACGCACAATTCACAATTCCGATAAAAAATCTTATGTCAAGGTGTTGGCAATGTGTAGCAATCAATCAAAGGCGCGTTGAATAAATCAGCAACAAAATACCCGAGAAGGAAAAATGTTCGTGTCCACCATCTCCGTGCACCGTTCACCAAAGGACGACAGGGAGACGGACAAAATAATGCCAATTGTAGTCGTTCGCGGTACACTAAGAGTGGAGGTCTTTTATCAAAGTAACTTTATAATATGATTCTCTTTCCTTATTGTGTCGATGCAATTCTCGCCAGTCGAGTCGACGACGAAGGCTGACCGCTTGCACGCGGACGGTGCTGCAGGTTATTAATCTATTTAATAAAAGGTTGTATGGCAAGAGCGCATTTTGCAGACGTCCGAGTTTTACATAACGCATAAAGCTTACACTAACGGACAAGCACAGACGCGAAAAACTGCTCCTATGTTTAAAATTATGGGACAGTCGTTTGTATCACTTGTCCTTGCGTATCAATTCCGCGTGGAGCGCGATCGATAGAACTGATCACTTGTTGTCGATTGAAAGTAATAGAGAGGGAACCAACGATCCCCTGTAATGATCAATTATAGCTAGCTCGTGGTAAAGATAGGAAGATGCCGCAAGACACAGCCCGAGCTCTCTTGAGTTAGTGTCTGCCGAAGCGGGAGAAACAAGGATAGAAAGATCGTTAAACAGACGTTTCGTAACGCTCCACGGACAAAATGCGCGTACCGAGATTTATGAATTTATGGGAATCGGAAAACAAGCGAGGGAAAGACAACCGCAAGCTCTTCCTTCCCCGATATGTCCCAATCGTCTCACTGCGCACATAGAGGAACCGGTATTTCTCCGGCGTTTGGGGTGTAGAGTTATTGTTACGAGCAGTCGCCGCAACGTGCGCCATCATGATTCGTTTGATGATTCGGTTTGCCGTGTGCGCGGTGGGGATGTGCATGTGGATCAATTTCCCTCATCTCTCTAGTCTCTCTCTCTATCCTTATCCAGTTGCTTACACTATGTAGACGGATGGGCTTTGTCCGTTGGGCTATGTGTACTGCGGAGGCGGCTCAACAGGAAGTTGGTGGGGCAAAGATTAAACACACACACACACACAGAACGATTGACACACCCAAAGGGTGGAGAATAGGGTGAGGGGGCAATGCAGCAACACAAATAAACAATTTAATCTAAAACCCATTTTTCGTTTCGGTTCAATGGCGGTTTTGTCAATGCAGCCAGAGATGCACACGGGTATATGGGGGAGTGTAGTGCGTCAGTAGGTTGGTGTCCTCATCATCATCGTCGCGTTTTTTCTGCAGCGGATGAAGGCTTTCATTCAGGACCGCGGTCACTTTTTGGGAACCATGCACCATAGGCGAGAGATGACAAGATGCGTTAGAGTTTTCATAGCGGATCGAAACAGCAATGCGTTCTTTGAGCAAAGCAAAACGCTTTAGACTTTGTTTGAGATGGCGCACATATGTCTGGTATCTACGAAACTGTGAACCTCCACCTTCGAGATGCTTCATTGTTTGCGATTGTACTTTCCCTTCTTGCTGTCTGCGAGCGCACAATCTGTTGTTAGTGATCTGGCTGGTTAACAATAGAGCCGCTAAGTGTGTAAACGCCGAAGGAAAGTAAATCAATTTGCCCGCAATGCAATTCAATGTGGATCATTCGACAGCTATGTGGGAGATAGCGCACTGTGTAACCGACGGAACGAACCGCCTCCCTCAGCTACCCACTCGCGATGTGTTGTGATGTAGTTACCTACAACCACCTGCTCCTGCACAACCCTCCCGTACAAAGCCTACCGACAGTTTCCGCATTCACCTTTGTTGTTCTGCAATTTGACAAGAAAGGAACCGCGCCTGTTCCTACGCGCGGCTGGAGGAGGTTCCATCCAATGTGCAACCGCTTGGGTTTATAGTTGCGTGAGTTCGCAAAGGGGAAACCGACGATCGAGAACAACACCCTGACACCTTCCCTTTTCCTGTCAAGACGCACAGTAGTCACTGTGTGAGAACCCTCCTGGAACGCTTTTCTGTCCTGTGCGCCGCGTCAACCTGTCATGACAAACCCCGTCGAGCGGGCAATTTGAATAATGGTTCCGTAATTTATTCGCTTGTTGTCACATTAATTATTTAATCGCTTGGGTCTCTTCGTTTTGTGCGTGTGCCGTGTGCGCTGCGATCGGAAAAGCAGCGTGGTTTTAGTGGGACCTCACGATCTCCGACTTAGAGATGTTGCTGTACTGTTGATGCGTTTGAAAAGCGCTCTCTATTATCAAAAAGAAGCAACAAGATGCTCGACATTAAGTATGATTGGTTCTTGACAACACGCGCAAAAGTTAAAGGCTCGCCACTCCCCGATCGTGTGCAGCCTTCGGGTTTGGTTTTTGTAGCCTTTGTAGCCGTAGTTCTTCCTGTGCTGTGCAACAAAGGAAATGTGAGGTCATAAACGACTTGTGTGTGGTGGTGGTGGCAGCAAGTGACGATCCTACGACTACTGAGCGCGATAAGTCGTCCACTTCACTGTGTGCCCCAGCCCTAATGTCTTCCTGTGCCCGTTCGACCGCTACCGTTCTTTCTGATATGTGGTCATAGCCTCAGGCTTGCTCGCACTGCACCTCGTCGTCGTACATTACATTCCGGTGTCTCATGCTTGCTGGCGTCTCTGTGTTATTCATATCGCCTTTCGCCGGAGTGAATGACATTGGCAGGGGTGGGCTGGTTGTGGCGGAAGAAATATGAAGCCTTTATTGTGTTTAAACTTTCAGCTAGAATGCGGTGCTGCTGGTAGCTTATCTACAGTAGCTGGCAAAAAGGGAAAATTGAAAAGAGGGTCAGCATTTTCGTTATACACAATCATGCGATGGCGGTGAGCGCTTTCTGCGCCTTCTAGTTGACAAACTGTCTGGTCGTCGTTTTTTGTGAAGTGGGTGTGGTGCGTCATCGGGTTAGGCAACAGAGAATTTAACAATTCTATGGGTATTTCAATTATTCTCAGGCGCATTTGCTGTGGTCTTCACTATTTTAAATAATTGAAGATCGCCCTGGAAGGGAAAAACCATTCCTTCGAAACTCTTGGAAGTTAAGCAACATTTTGTGCGTTTGAAATGTTTTCTACGCTAACGATCCACGTCATCATGCTGTCAACTCAAACGCAAGTGATCGTGATTCCGTTGATCATCAGTATTCCAGTCAAAGTCAACGCTCCTAGCTCTAAAGATTGTCGATTGGTTAATTCTCCAACGATTGTCTTCCGTCGGAAATCCCTCGACGAATAGTGACCACCATCGACCACCAAGAGATACAGATCATACACATTTTGATGCGTTGCTGTCTCCTGCTGTCCGCTCTTGGCGCTTTGATCGAGTTTTTCGAGTGTTTACATTTTCGCATCGGTTGGATGTGTACGTGGTCGGAATGTATAAAATTTATTTTCAGCAGCACCAACTACAGGTTTGCTGCTTTTCGTACAATCCGTCTATTAAACAAACGTTCCATGACATCCATGGCATACAAGAAAGAGCGTCAAGGGAACGCTACAAATCAACGTCAGCAGAAACCAAGCGGGACATCAGAAGTTTGTTGCGAGCTTTTCAAGGTTTCACCGCGGGAAGGAAATGCGATTTAACAGGCGGTGAGCGGTTGGTTTGTTGACAAACTTTCAACCTCGTTCTGAGGTGAGGCTCCAAATTAACAACGCCCCTTGAGGCGTTGGCCAACTGTTTTTGAGTCTCGGCGCCAAATGATGCTTACAGGGTAAGCTTTTGTATGTTTTAAATTGTTATAAACTGCTTCATGCTCCCCGGTGTCACTGGTGCGTAACTAAAACATGGCCTGGTTTGTGTTTTAAAGGAATGTTTGATTTCCATTTCGGAAGGGTACAAGGGTTACCGTTTTACTGCACAGCGATAGTAGAAATGCGCACAGAACCGGATTTATGTAAGTTGTACTTCCTACAATAGTAGTCCATTAATAGTTTTTTTTTCGAGAAATTACCTTCTGCCTCATTGAGAGTGGAGTCATTTACGAAATTTGCATATCATACTATCTAGTAAATGGAAAGCGGCTTGGGCATGCGTGTAGGATGTAGCAAAAAGTCGTCGCTGAAATAATTAACCAAATGAGCAGCGTGTGTTTTTGATCGAATGGCATGAGACACGCACCAGCGTGTAAATTTCTGGAGCAATAAAAATGGGAAGCTTGCGGCTACTACACTCGTCTAATACGTTGCAGATCCATTGCACCTCCGTATGCCATTGGTTTTGTGGATCGAGAAATGTCGACCTACCTGCTGGTCTAGCTGCTCAACACTCGAAGCAGCAGTGATGACGTTGGCGGTTGGACTTACAAAGGTGATTATGGAGAAGAAATGTGAGCTCTGTTAAGGGTAGCTCTAGCTACTGGCTTGCTCGTTAATTCGTGCTCGTCAGCTGCACGCGTTGCATCCGATGAGAAGAAATTCCTTGTGTGCAGGCAAAATGTCACCGCAATGGCAGATTGAACATGCTGAAACCCACTGCAAGATGGTGTAATCATCAACGATGTGTTCCACCAGCAGTCTCCCTTCGTAGATACACGGTGTTCAACGTCGAGGCAGAGTCTCCACGCTTGAGGTCGAAAATGGATAAGGAGAGTGCTTCGTTGCAACAGGTTAATTACATGCTTACCGAGTGTGACCTGCTAGGGGGTGCGTGTGCTCATCTGTCTCGATTGATTAGGTTTCACTTTACCGCCTTTACCGCTTTGCCGATTGTACGATTGTAACGGTCGACAAGCGTGTAACGACGACCAACGATGTGTTCCACACATATCCACATCCTCCTTTTATGGAGCTTCGAAATCGATCATCTGGTTTGCTTTCGGTTCAGGCAGCAGCAAAACAAGCTCACCTGCAGCATTAGCGCTGTGAAACTTTATATCGTTCGATTATCGGTGGGCAGTGGACGATGGAATCTGAAAAAGCCGCATTGGGCTCTAATCGAGAATAGAAAAACAAACCTAAAAAAGTCTTTTACGACACGAACGACAACAAGAGGTAGGCAGCGGGCGCAAAGCGTAACAAAAACATTTGCATGCTATGTTTGGATCTGCGGCAATGTAATTCGCATAGCCAAATTCGGAACCCGGCCATGATGGTCACCTCCATAACGGGTGCTCCGGATAGGCTAACTAATGACTCATCGTACAGAGAGACTGGTGCGATACTAAAAAGGGAGGACCATCGGCTGTTGTAGGCACGACGGTTAATGGTTGTATCTTCCACGGTGGAGTATGCTGAAAGAGAAAGAGAGAGACATCATTAGGTTCCTTCCGTTTGCAGTATAAACTCGAGTGGAATCCGATTTTCTTCGACTCCAAGGATAGTTTATCTGTTCGTCCATGATTGAATAGGAGGTTAGGTTCGGTTTCACGTGAAAGAAGACTATGAAATATGAGAATCAGAACCTTGGGAAGATCCACGCGGTGGAGTAAGCACAGCAGTTCACCTATCTTCTTTGTACTTGGTTAATGTATGCATAACGAGATCGTATGAAATGTGATATCTCGTAGTAGGCAGTGAATTGGAATGCCAAAGCATTGATGTGTTACTATGAACTTTAACCATTGGAGCTATGCAGTGGTATCTTACAGCGTTCTTGTGTATTTCGAAGCAAGAAGATGTACAACTTTGGAGATACGCAACTTTTCATTACTTACTTACTTATCGGGCGCCACAACCGCTTCGCGATCTTGGCCTGCTGCAACAAACTCCGAAACCGCTCACGGTCTCACGCCGTCGTCTGCCAATCCGTTATCCCGGCCTTGATGGCGGACGCCTCAACGCCATCTTCCCACCTCAGCTTGGGCCTACCACGTCTCCTCTGTCCATGTGGACGGCCTAAGAGGTCTTTACGGGCTGGGTCGTAAACTTTTCATTAGAGGACTAAATATACCTTGTGTTCTAAATGTCTGAGCATCCAAAAATGTCCTTCATCAGCAACGCCTGAAGCAATTGCTATGTGGTAATTGTAGAGCTTATGGTCTGTATACTCACCTCTTGTGACAACTACATATATCTGTGTAGGACTTGCTTTACCTTTTGAGGACCCTCAGATTGCATTAATGATGTATTCTTCGGTATATCGTAATAGTCTGTGCGCCATGACTTCTCCTCCAACATCAATTCGCGGCCTGTTCTCGTTTTAAACCATAATTTGCTTTTGTCCAAACATGGCAATAATATTTCGTTCGACACTTGCCCTCGGCGGAGTGCCTTTTCTCTTAGTCATATGCTATAGCTAGCGTCCTGGTGGCGTTGTGTGACAGTTTCTGAATACTTGTTTGTAATCTCGTGTTACGGTTTTCGCATCAGAAGTGATGATCCGATTCGTTTGTGTTGTGTTGGTTGGCGTTATGGCTGAATGTCCAATTATTACCTTTTGCATCAAGAGTTCACATAAATGTGGTTGTGGCGCCACTAGAACACTGATCGCAACACCCCGATTATAATCCACCGTTCTTCTCTTACAGTACCACCAATGGAGGAGACCATCTGGCGAGGCACATACTGTGGCTGTGCCGGTGGCACCTGGTATCGTTGACGGAGTGGTGCCCATTTCAATCCGAAGGAGGTTACGTGAACGAGAAGGGAGCACAGAGAAGGTCGTGCACGGTAGTTGTGGGCAGCACCTCCCGCAGTTGCTCGGTTTCTGTGATCAGCCCGGGCATTGCCAGTAGGTCACCATGGCCGACAGTCAATGTAGACTTTATGATATCTGGTACGGTGCGCAGAGCAGTACCGTCGTGTTACTTCCAAAAATGGCAAGTCCTCTTCGCAAGGTCTTCATGCTGCAAATGGGCCTTATTGGAGAGTGGATGTAGGTCTTCGTTTTGTCTATGGGAAGAGAGCGGACCAGCAGCAGCAATTATGAGTCTCGGGTGCTGCCAAAGAATGGCGCCAGGTAAAGGTTGGAATTTTGTTAACACCACAAGGTTGGCAGTTTTCATTTTGACGGAAAGGAAGGGTGTGTTTTATTTTGGAAAAGTCGATAGACCAGTCGTTTGGCGCTCTTGAGGTTAAAAGTGTCTCAGGATCTAGTTAGTATATGCTTGTGTATGATATGATATACCTAACGCCACAGATTACAGGTTGGATATCTGGTCCTTTTTCTCTTATCAGTGTACCGCGGTTAAATTCTGCGAAAAGCGAGAATGCATGATTCATTAACGCATCATTTACACATCATTTAACTTCTCCGGTGCGAGCGTGCATTGTGAAAGCATTCCTCATACACAAAGTAGAGTGTATAACGATAACGCTCTGCGTCATCTTAGCGTTAGTCATGCAAGGTTTAAATCGAACCGCTTGCATACCTGTAAGGGTTTCACTTATAGTTGGGCATTTCCCCGGGAAAGTGTGCATTGTTCGGGTTTTTGTTTGCAATGGCTCTCCACTGTTCGCTCAGTCTGCTTGCTGATGATAGGAGAACAATGCTCAGCTGGAATAAAAGAACTCATTTAACATGAATAACAGTCGCACTATACTGATTGCAACGGGAATACGTATATCCCTGTAAAGTGCTATAATACGATCGTTTTAAACAGCAATTCAGAGCAACTAATACAGAAGGAGACTTGCGAGTAACATAAGCGGATTGGCATCAACCGTTCTACGCTTACTGTGTAGAAGCAAAGTGAAAGAGTTGTAGATTGCCACCACGATGGTGGATCGTTTTCGCACAGCGATATTAACCTTCAATTGTCACTTAAGCATTAGAGAGAGATAGAGTGTATGTTGAACTCAGCCGTGTCAGTACATGATCCATGTGCAACGGCACGGCAGGCAGGCTAGCAGGACTGTTCGGAAAGATGGTAACACGTAAAGGGAAACCATTAAGTTCGCTTGCGTCATTCCGATTGGCGCCGATTTGTAGCGCTTCGAAGCTAATGGACGAGACACCCGCTCGTTGTCGGGGCTCGTCCTGCTTTTTCCGCTGAGTAGCGGCACCTCGTCCGAGAAGAAAAGGAGGTCAACTGTATGTATGCACGGCCGCTCCTTCGGTGCCGTTTGGCAATTGCACTTTGTACGCAAGTGCATATTGCGTGCTCTGTCCCATTTTTGTAGGGATATGGGAGAGTTGATAACATCAAACACTAAGAAGATCGAGTCGGTCGTAAAATGTCGTCTCTGGTTGTTGTTTATCGGTTCCTTTCGTCGGTTTTGTGTTGAATGTTACGCGAATTGTGTTACTTCACTTGCGTGGTACTTATGCCAAGTGATGGAGTGCGTACTGAGGCATGCCGAATGACTGTGTTGGTATGTTTGTCGGTGTAATATCTTTATTAGTTCGTTGTCGCCAGCCAGCGGACTGCTGCCGTTGTTGATGCCGTAGAGTTGTGGGTCCATGATTCATTGAATTTAAATCACCTCGTATGAGTCGTTGAGTGATGACCCGCTCTGCAGTAAGCTCGGGAGAAGAGGATACATGACGGTTGTTGTGTCACGATCATGCCTTTATTCTTTCTATATGTGTAATGTGATAAACATTTCAAGAACGTCACATGAGAAAGAACAAGCGATATAAGCAAACAAAGCATAAGTAAATGCAATAGTATTCTTCTGAGTTGGATAAGAAGTAACTCTTCATGATGGGTTGTAGAGAGATTGGATTGTTCAAACACAATCTGCTGCAACTGGGGCGACTCAGCGCTAACCTTCCGTCATGAGCATCGGATTGCGTTAGACACTCATCCGGCGTATCAGGAGTCCATCATGGTGATCCGTTGGCCGATCTGGCATGATACTGCTCCACACCGATAGATACTATGTGCCTTTGTTTAGTCGACATATATCACGTTGGACAGAGCAGGGAATTTGCAGAAGGGAGGTGACTGGTAGGATGAAGTGACTCGCGGGCCGGCTTGTGTGCGGTTTGCAATTGACCATGAAGCTGACGGGCGCGAGTTTTATAATTATTCGCATTGTGTATACATTTACCACGCGTGTGCACCATCACGCTTCAACCGTGCTTCCTCTCTATCTCCCTCTCTCTCTCTCTCCCTCTCTCTCTCTCCCTCTCTCTCTCTCTCTCTCTCTCTCACACACTTTCTCTCTAGTATTTGCATCGAGATTGTGATGAAGATGAAACTGTTAAAAATCAGACCCGATGGGATACTTGACGGGGTTTGGCTTGTTCATACGAACCCGAATCGCTCTCTAGGCAAGCAGTTGTCAACTGCTTTGTCGCTGGAGCGAGATGGATGCAATACACTGCGTCCGATGATTCATCCATGTTTTCTAGCACTGCTCGGTATGATGGGGCGTTTGTGGTGATGACCTCTTCCATTAGATGGCGCTACAACGTCCGGCGATGTAGTGTGGTTGATGATTTCTTCAAGGTAATAAAGTCTCGATCCACAGCCCTAAGCGTAAAATATGGAAAAGTTGACACCCATTCTCGAGCTATCATCAACCGTGGATGATGAGTTACGTTCGGCAATTAGCATTCCACGCAAGGAAAGCGACATTCCTTTCTGAGAGCCATATTTGCAAACACGATCATCAATCAAAGCTTATTGTCTTTTTTTCTTTTGCTGGAGAGGTATTAACGCTAGTGAATGCATATCACGAACTTGAACTTACATCCTGTTCGTTTTCTACCGGGTGACAATTTAAATGGGAGGTGTTCTATATTGAGTCTTCGCGCAACAACAATCTAGTCCGAATTTGTAATACCCAACAGAGGACTGCAGTTTCAAACGATTCTCTACCTTCCTTTCTATACCACGATGATGTATCGTCTATCGTACGAAACATGATCGAGCAAACGATCATTCGCTAACTGCTATTCGCGCTTCTCTCTTCTTAGTTGCGGACCGGACAAACACTGACCTTGAATACGTGCCTTGTACCCTTGGCAGTGGGGCAGTAACGAATTCCAGCCACAAGACGAAACACGAACGAAAGAGAATTGAAGTGAAGATTTGACTGTTTCTCCCGGTAGGGCTGAGTCCACTTGTAATGTGTGCTGCGTAATAATTTCCCATCGGATCCCATGGGTAATGTTAGCTCATGCCACCTTTTTCTTCGCTCCAAGGTGGGAAGGAATGTAAAAGGAATGTAATCTTTGCACTCACGCACATTGGTTCCCACTTGCCGGACACAGAGTCCCGTGAGTGTGTTTCTCCAGCGATTCCCCGGGAAGGTCCGATCTTCATCAATGGTGTCAACTTACTGGGCCGGTTTGTTTCTTCCCTTGGTAACAGTTGCGTCGGTATGAGTGTGGGCTCACTCTTGGCTCAAAGTTGAACAACCGACACCCACACACCGGCAAGCGGAAGTTTTCACAGTGGGTCTTAAGAACCTCCGAATCAAAAAAGCTGAACTTGGCCAACTCCACGCAGTTATTGTGGTACGGAAATAAGCTGCAAAATCTTTTTGCGGCTCTCCATCATACCACGATCGTGGGTTTCATATTTTTGGAACAAAGCTTAACAAGCGACCGCGCAGTTCGGAAGACCCCCTGCCCAGGAAGGAGATCGTTAGGAATGCGTTGAACTGTGGTGGCTGTGTGTGAAACAGGTTCGAGATCTACTTTCTGAGCTGTCATTGAGTTTGTGCTGTGAAGTCTCGAAATCTGCCCAAACAAACACCAGCGGATGTGTATGTAGCCTGTTGCGGACAGAACATTTTCCAGTCAAGGCCATAAATAGGCCCGGTGGAAGCTGGTGGATGGAGCAAGCAGACGAAGTAGATACATAATCCTGTTTTGGCTATTCTTTAAGATAATCGGTTGAATTTTTGCACCGTTCATTCAATGTTTCATAATCGAAGAAGATCGTAACTCCCCAGCAACTGGATGAAGATATACGATCGTTTTGATTGTATGTGTGTAGTTTAGTCTTTCAGACAGCGTACCAAAGACCAAAAAAGAGTGAACAAACAGATAACCCTGCGCACAAGACACACACAACGAATGCTCTACAGAGCAAAGATCCTTTGTGACGACGACTTTCTTCTGTTTTATGACACTCGCGCTTTAGGTAGATCACAATCTAACTAGAGTGCGACCACGCGACTGATATCTTCCTACAGGGAAATTTTTATTGATCAATTTAACTTCCCTAATAAGTTGTAATGGGCGAAACGAGTTCTTTCGGTCTATTGGTGGGCATCCACGCTGGAGAAGCGTTGTTATAGGCAATGTTTCATCTAGTGAGGTCCAACTCGCCGTATATTTCTAGATCGCATCGCTTCTCGATTTTACTCGTAGGGCACACTTTGTTATGTTGCACCTGCACCACACATGTGGCCGTGTGCTCTCATCCACACATGGTGTTGGTGTTCCTAACAAGTGCCAACAGCCCTCATATTGTGTAGGCTGTTAACGGGCGCAGTAGCAATGGGTGTTTGATGAGATGATGCCGATCGGTGTGTACACACTGCGAGGGTTTGTTTGCAAAATAAACTGAGCCGCCAAAGACGCCTTCACCGTCGCGTAGTAAACATGCAGGCAGTTACTTCTTTTTGCTGTACAACGTTTTTCATAGTGCATCGTTTGATTTGCATAATTGCAAACCTAATGCCGGCATGGAAGAGAGTGGCTGTTTTATTTTACTTTTCATTCGGTACATTTCCAAAACCACGGTCGCCGTGTGCGATTGGCAAATAAGTAGATCACCAATCATAACACACATTGATCAAGTGTCCCTTCTGGTCGACCCTTCATATGGCAAATACCGGCAATCATACGGTAGATTGTTTCCAATCAACGACTTTAACGCCCGCGTGTGGTCAGTTATGCCACTAATTAGACAAACAGGCGTTGATAAGATGGCGTTGTGATTGATAAGAAGAGGGTTGTCAGTGAAGTAGGATCTTTTTTTTGACCACTTGATTATTAGTAGTGACAGAAACAATCAATCGATTGGCTCATTTCTGAAGGCGTACAACTAAAATCTCTATCTTTTTTGACACTAGAGTCAGTTTAATTACTAAATTAGTCTAATTGATTGTGCTGGACGACCTACTCCGTACGGGCGAAAGAAGCAGAAGGGTAATTAAAGTTATTTGCACACTTATTTATAGATTCTCTGCTCTCCCTGTTCAAAGTGTTTGTGTTAGCGCTATAATTATCCATGATAACCAAAAAAAACCCAGCAACACGGACGGTAACCGCATCGAAGTAATGAACAACGGTGGCTCGCATCGAAGTAATTTGTATCAAGCTATATGTACGTAAAATCAATTTTAATCGTTCATATTTGCAAATGATGAAATAAAACATGCAGTACATAAATAAATTGACCATGCCATTGACCAAAAATAAATTGTTGACATGTTTCATGAGATGTCACATTCCTGTCACTTCCTCCATGTGGGTGGCTAGGAATGAGCAATGCAAAGAATCTCACAACATTGTTTTGGCATGCGAGGACCGGACCATTCGCTGTGAGAAACGGCATGCAATTTGCAGGCGACGAAAAACGATATGCCCGTTGGTCAAAACACGGCACAGGGTGGTGTCCGACGTCGACACTCTTTACGGATGTTTGCTGCGTGTTGAATCTGGTTTTGCCACAGCCGGAAAGACACGATAAAGTAGGCAAATATCTTAAAGCAAGTCGCGCGATATGAGATGCTAGATAGTTTACATATTTATAGCACTGTGTTTAACATTCCCAAAGATGAATGGGAAAGGTATACCAGTGGCGCCAGAGTTTTTAGTATAACGATATTTTACGACTCGTCCTAGTCTTCACCGGCAGTCTTTCCTCGACCCTGAAAGCGAACTTGCAGTAATTAATGTCTATCTCCTATTTTTCCTTCATTTTAGACCTACTCTGGCCTGTTCTGTGTGGTGGTGAACCCGTATAAGAAGCTGCCTATCTACACCGAGAAGATCATGGAGAAATACAAAGGCATCAAACGGCACGAAGTGCCACCACACGTCTTTGCGATCACAGACACCGCCTATAGATCGATGCTCCAAGGTACGTACCGACCGACAATGTTGATCCGTATCCGTGTATGACGAATGGGAAGGTTGTACGAATATGATGATGGTGTCGATTAATGGTAATTGTTGATAACTGAGGCCACAGGATATTGTGTTAGAAGAGTCAGCAGGAGAGCATGGTTTCCACTTGGGAAATTAGCACTAATTAAGTCGTTTAGTAAAGAGTCTCGAAACAAGAGGGACTTTGTGGTACGATTATCAATATAGGTGAACGTTGTCCCCCTTGAAGGGTATGGTAAATGTGAACAGACTCAGGAAAGAGGGAACCAAATAATGTTCGTATACTTTCAAGTCAATTGAACAGTGAACATATGGTGCTCGTAATGCAGAGCCATTTTAGTTACTTATATCTTGCAGCGTTGACACAAAAGGCACATGCATGTCGTGACTTGATAGTGCCTCGGCAGGGTGCGTCTCTAGTCAGATTATCGCCCGTCCAAAGATCAAGAATGACAGAAACGGGCGTTGAGGAACATGCACTAGTAACACAGGACACTGTAATTAAACAGTGTTCATTTGCCAAGCGCACAGCGTAAGTGGACAAGAAACATACGATCATGGACAAGACAAGACACATGGTGGACGTAGGGAGGGAGTGGTATGCAATTGCATCACACGGTATTCGCGGATCTCATTTTCGGTGAGAAAGACGACTTCACTTAGGCACATATTAACAGCATTGGAATTTATTTCTGCGTAAATGAGATGTTTCACAACAAGAGGGTTAAATTCCAACGGAAATTACACTAAGACGAAAAGGGAATCTTCTCTTTATTTTTTGACGAATATCATCTCCGTTGATTATCCTTGAAAGGAGCGATCAAGCGAATGTGTGTCAAGACAATCTTTTTTTACGGTTCGGCTTTAAAGCTGTATCCGTTATTTGGTTTTCGTTGGAAGTGTATTTGGTAATATCCGACTTCAGAGAGTGCGCTTCCTTCGGGGAATGGCGGATGCTACTTCCATATTAAGTAAAAATTAAGTTGATTTCGCGGACACGGTCCCCATTTCAGATAGCGGCATTATGAGACAGATGGCTAATAAATATGCATTTTACGCCTATACCCTTATAAAGACCGAGCTGTTTTCTGTTTTGGTGTTATGCTTTTGGAAACATATGCACTATTTTCAATGGTTATGTAGAGACAGTAACTCGTCTGATGAGATCAAGGCAAACCTGCACGATCGGTTGCAACTGCAACACAGCACACCACACGATCAGCAGCTCCCGTATGATTCATCGTAGAACAATTTTCATTCCCGAATGTCTAACACACGCTAACGATTGTATCAGACAACAGTCC
>KB671058.1:51898-91626 GCA_000349105.1 Anopheles epiroticus | reverse complement strand
CCCCCCCCCCCCCCCCCCCCCTTGGGTTTGGCATCGAACGTGTTTCCCGCAGGTTTTATGTCTATATGCTTCCGCTACATCCTCTTTGCTTTCTTCTGCACTTTACCTACAAAAAGGTGGTGTAGTGGAGAGTAAAATTAATTGGCGCGTTGTTAGTTTCGTGTGGGTAGCTCACACACGTCGATGAATATGCTACCCATGTGCGATCGTATTTGCGATGTCTCGAGATCACTAACTATTTGATAATTTCTCGGGTGCAAACGGTTCTGCGTGGTGCGTTCGGAAGGTATTAATTTATTTCCAACCATGCTCGCAAGGAAAATTTTACATCCGTGATCGTTCGGAAACAAGTACTAACATATGCTCGATGACGTATGAAATTCAGCCTCAGGTGACAATGATTGGAATCAATTACATGTACATGAATTTGACGACTTAGACATGAAATAATGTGTTGTTTTACAGAAAGTTAGTTTAGCGCCAGATACGTACTAGATGAAGCTAGGAATAATTGGTATTAATGTAAAACTATTACTACTCTAGATTCGTCACAGTTGCACATTCGCCTGAGTGACCAGTCACGACCCGTATTTCGCTTCGATGCAGTTGACTGAAAATTACCAAATAGGTCACAGATTCTTGTTCACTGTAGTACTTTTTGCATAACCCACTGCATCCCATATGGCTGTTAGAAGATTGTAAACTGAAACTGATTGTAAGCCGAGATAGGTTGTAGCTCTCGCACGGTAGGATACTGTTGATACATTTAAATTAATTTCAACCACTTGACACCCTACCCGTCACACCAAATCAGGAGTCTCTGTGTACAGCGTTTGATTCCTGTCGGCAGTGACCTTTTTGTTTTGCAATTAATCAATCTCCAGTACAGTATGGCAATTAGTGAAGATATCTGATGACTCAAGCAACGCTAATCGATGGTAGGTGTTTTGCGTGTATGTATGTGTCTATGTGGCAGTGTGTATGGTCCATTTAAGGAAGCTTTCCATTTGCATAGAAAACGGTTAGTGAGGTGTAGCCCGGTAAAGCTCCTTCACAGGTTCGCTGGGGAATGGAGGTTACTTTTTAATAAACCTTCTACACATAAGCGTCAGGCAAGCAGAAAGGTGCGATGATAGATTTTTTTTCGCATGTGTACCACTGTCCAAATGACTTAATGAGGTCGCGAGAAGTTGGAAAAAAAACTGTGCGAAGATGACCATTTATGGTATCGTCAAACTCGACAAGAAATCTTGCCAACGACACCTCAATAGCGAACTATGTATGTGGCTCAATTGAGCATTGAGTTGTCGTTTTGCGTAACATATGTTTCGTGTGTGGACATTTGTGTGTTTTTTTCGTAGAGCACGTTTCGTTTGCGATCAAACTACAACGTCAACAAGTCTATTAACTGCTGTTAGGCATCGAAAGCCTGCAGCACTTGAAAAGTTGTCTTTTAAAAACTAAACTATGAGCGTTGAAAAGTGCACATAAATGTTTTGCTCGTGATAATGTTATTAGGTAGGGTTAGCGGTTTGCTCTCTATATATTTCGTTAAATATTATTAGTAAGAAACTGACAAATGTAAGGGAGTTTAGGAATAATCCACGAAAGTAGCAACCCCGTAGTGTGTAACTGTCGTTAAAGAAGTAAACTGTAAGCTTACGAAGTGCCCTGGGTCATCATCACGTCAGACGATAAGCCGATCGTGTCTCTCGACGAGGAATGTCATTTACAAACATGTCAAGCTGATAAACGAGCGAGTGGTGCGAACCGGAGCAAAACCAAACAACACAAACATGAACCTTTCGCATAGAGTTTGCATAGCTTACCAGTAACTTCTCGAGGTCGTCGTTATATGCAGCACTTTTTGCAAACACTTACAATACCAGCAGTCTGATTCCTCTGAATGCTCCCATATTTACACGGCTTTCATTTTCTTCTCCTTTTTACAGATCGAGAGGATCAGTCCATTCTTTGCACCGGCGAGTCGGGTGCGGGCAAAACCGAAAACACAAAGAAAGTTATCCAGTATTTAGCGTACGTCGCTGCATCGAAACCGAAGGGATCCGTCGCGGTAGGTGTCGCCCGTGCTGCGATCGTGTAAACCACACAATCTTACTCTCTGTCCTGTTGTGTACAGTTTTTTGGTTCGTCTGAAGGAAATATGGTTACGAAATTGACCATATGGTGTAAAAAGAAGTGGGTCAAAGCGTGCATCAAAACGACCGATATCTTCACGGGAGATGCATAAAATGGAATGTCCATAAACCACTGAACCGCGGCGAGACGGTTCACTTTTAAAGCTTCATCTATGGGGAGCGTCAAAAATAAATGCGCGCCATTTCGAAGGGGAACTGCACCTTCCCCAACAGTCGTCGCGGTGCAATGGGGAGATATCAATTCATTGTCCATTTATGGAAGAATTTCATAGTCACACATACATGCGTTGCAACTTGGCTTATTCACTGAAGCAGTTCGAACTACTGTGATGTTTCACCTCCAAAAATGGCAAGCTCGATACATTTTGCCTTCCTTAAAGCGGAGAAATTAACGTAAAATGAAAGGCTGCAAACAGACAACCTTCTCGTCTAGTTTCAGCCCACCCAACGATTGGTATGACATCCAGTTTAAAGATCGTAGATAGATTATACGCCTTCATTTGTCAGATTCCACATGAATTGCACTTGTAAATGCGTAAATCTTCATCAAGTATCTGTGGAGGAAG
Organism: Anopheles epiroticus; assembly: GCA_000349105.1. Classification (NCBI taxonomy): domain Eukaryota; kingdom Metazoa; phylum Arthropoda; class Insecta; order Diptera; family Culicidae; genus Anopheles; species Anopheles epiroticus. Next base: position 88,901 of record KB671058.1, on the reverse strand, counting down.
AAATTAATTAATTATTAATTATCGTACTCTAATGGAAATGAATGAGTGCTCGGTCGGTGTGTCACCACCTTCTTCGTTCCCTCAACTCTTTATGATTAGCGGAAAATTAGCATTAAACATTCCGCATGGCAGCTGCACTTCAAGTTTGACGCCGCTCAAGTACGGTTGCAGACAAATCTAGTTCTCGTGAGACCACGGAGTGCTGAATAGAGGAGGCTCGCCGAAGAACACAGATCCATCACGCGACACGCGATCGCGGGTTTTTACTACCTTTTTCTACCACTCCGTTTCTATCGATTCAACATGAAAACTCGTTGACACACACACCCGGGTGCTGCGTCAAACGATTGATCAATTTCATGAACTCGTTTTTATTTTTGCCTGCATGTCTGCATCGTGTGAGCTAACCGAACTCGATCATTCTGCCACGATGTTTGCGGTTAGACGCCTGATGCTCCCCTGGCCTAGCTCGAAAGCATACGGCGGTAGTAGTTATAATGGGACGGAACCCCATGAAATCTTGGTGGTCCTAGCGTTAATTGAGCGCAAATGATCGCAGCTTCACTGCGGAAAGATAGTTGTCGATCAGCGCATTGATCGTTTCGTCGTGTAGTGCTCTAGTTTTCGCGAATGGAAGTAAGATTGTAGAATACTCATGAAAATGTACTTCTCATCGCTTAAGTGGTAGCACTATGTAAGGAATAACGTTGCAGCAATAAAATTGTTGCCTGAGCTTTGCAGCTCCTTGCCTCCACAACCTGAGAATATGCTGGGAGTTACGACAAAATAATAAAATGTACAATCAGTCAGCCAGCCACCAACGCCAAAAGTGGCCGTATGAATTGGTTTTTATTTACCATTTTCGGTATCCAATCTGTTTTGCTGTTACATAGGACTACGCGGTGCTCTTGTTGTGTCCTAAGAAATCGAAATCGAACCCCAAAGCGCCTTCAAGTGAGCCATTCTCTTTAGATAGTGGCCGCGACTGTAAAAATTAAAGTACCCTTCTTTTGATGCAAGAAACAACGCACAGATTGAAACATAAATTTAACGGCCAACACCAGTTTGTGACACAGAGGATGGATGGGGCACAGGGGTCAGGTACTGTTGCGTTTTTGATGGTGGATCCCTGTATTCGCCTTCTTCGGGCACTCTCATGCTTATCGTGCAGATCTCCCAGTGGCGGTGGTGAGGGTTTGCATTTTGAAAAAGCCCATATTTGGAAGCCGAATCACCAAATGCGCGTCGGGTGTTGCGGACAGCCACGACCATAAGGCTCCACGAACACGAAATGAGGACACGGCAATATGAAAATATAATTGACGTCGGCCAATGTGCGACAGATTGTGGGGTTGTATTTGGTGCGGCCCTCCATGGCAATCGCGCGAAATAAACATGTTCATTACAGCGTTATAGCGCAGCAATTCATTAGTAGACGATTTTGTTAGTGCTCTGCGAGGTACCTTTTATGGAGGAAAATGCATTTATGAGCAATCTCTGTGAGAACGGTTGCGAGAAGCTGTCATAGCAGACAGAAGAGCCATAGTTACGAGAGTGATGCACATATGAGTTCTCTTTAGTGTGCAGCGTTTCATCGCAGTAAATTATCTAAAAATTTGTTTTGGAAGTAACTATCAATTAGTTATAATAGCTCAGTAATATCTTTCTAACGATAAAGTAACTGAGTAAGTAATATCACTAAAGAATTTTTAATCCTAATGAATGAATTGGACCTCCAAAAATGTGGGTTCCTGTTAGTTCAAGGTTTTCCACATGTGTGTCATTCGATCGATAGTCATCACTTAAATGTTTAACTGAATGAATACAACTACAACAAAAAGCGAACATGTTCCAATGCTCCCTGATTGACTGTTCATAGACGCTGTCAGCAGCGATCGCTAATCGGTAATCGAATGTGATGAATGACGACAGCAATGAAATTCCAAACACACAAAAACGAGGCGGAGAGAGAGAAACTATGTAAAACTTGTAGTGATGCAAAAGCTTGTAAAAAAGTACCACGACGCTGTTGGTAGATAAATGCAGTCTCCATCTAACCTCAAAGATCAGTATGAACGAAAGGGTTAGGGATGATCGGAACGTCACAGGGGTGTTGCGGAGAGTTATAAACCGCAAAAAGACCCTCTCCTAGATACACGCTTACTTCCTCTCCCAACCGCACTGTTCGGCAGGATTCTATAAAAGGCGTGTGCTCCGTTTATGCCCTTAGAGTCAGTGGTATGTCGTTAAAAGAAAGGAACTCGCAGGGAGAGGAAGGGAGGTGATGGAAGAGATCAGAGCTCGTCAATCGCACGCGGGTGCTGTAATCCATTCTATGACGCCCAATATGGTGCGAATTATATAAACAAAAACCGGTCAGATGGAAGCCAACATTAATATCTCCTCCTAGCAAAAGGACCAGATGCGGAGAAAATGTGGAGAAGTAAGAAAAGGTGATCGAGGATGGAGATGTATATTGTGCACGGTGGTGCAAAAAAGTCAGCTCAAACACAGCAGTATAGGGTAATAAAATATCGAAAATCGCAACAAGCTCTCAGACCTCCGAAACTCCGTGTACGCAAGCAGTCTATAGCGATTTCGTGGCTGCACGTTTTGCCCGTTTCGCGTGCAGCTGTTGACTCAAGAGCTATGCTGCGCCTGGAATGTGTATATGTATGTATGTATGTTTATGGCAGTTGCTTGAGGCCGGTTGTGCCAAAAATGGGTAGCTGTTGATTTTTATTAAATATTATTAATTACACAGACAAGGGAGAGCCCTACTACTACACCTTTCCCCTCTGCCATGCTTATGTTGAAGCGAAAGGCGCAGGGTTCGTGAAACTCGGATCTTTCGTACACTCGATGATCGTTGTGGCATTCCCTCCAGTTCTTTCGAAACTAGTGATTATTGTTTTCTCATATGCGCTGAAGTGTAGTTCCCCTATTTGGCGTGTCAGAGGAAAACCACTGACCCAAACGGGGTTGGCAATAAAATCCGGGTCATGATGGTAGCAAAATGTCCTCGTGATCTAGCTGTGTTGTCGCCCAAATGGTATCTTAAATTTCAAAAATTACTCGTAAAATTCAGGTGAAATCAAGTTTAACAACCTGATAAGTTTGCGAATCACATTAATTTTTAGATCAATTCTTTTCCTGTGTTTCCTTTATGTTCCAGTTGAACCAAGATTCCATTATTATTCTGCTAGTTTCCTTATATTATTTCGCTATTTTATCTCCTTCTATATTTATTTTCATTTCTTTTCCATTTCATGTAACGTGCATCTGCGCACGTTTTCACTCGTTGTTGCTCTACAATTTCGTTCGAAATGACATGCACTTTTGCACTAACAACGATATCGATCTCGACGCACATGCGATATATTCGTGCCTATGTCGCAATCATTATTATTGCGCTCGATAATCGCATTTGCTGGTCGCATCATTCTTCATCCTGCTGTTTTGTTGCCGCTATCATCGCTCTTATTAAACATCGAAATGCGTGTGTGATTAAAACATATGCAGGCACCAACGCCAGCCCTTATCATCGTAAGTATTTTGTTTACTTTTTTTTATTTATATTGTTAAACTCTTTGAACTATTTTAAGTTTTTGTTTTCGTTATTCCTTTCCACTGTTTTCTGCATTTTTACACTTTTTATGTTATTATAATTTGATTTCCCTGTGTCCTGTCCGATTAATTTCAAAATTATTCTACAATACATGATTGTGATTGTTCTCTTTTTTTCTCTTTTCCAAATCTCTCTCACACGCCATCCATTTGAAATCAACACGAAAAATTTGCAAATCCTTGATTTTTTATCAAATAAACAAAATAAACGTTTGGCTCTGCGTCTCACCATCAATACACCAACACACCACCCATCATCATCGTCTGCCAAATCGTGCATCATGCTTTTGTGTGATTGTTTGGATTGTCACGTGTTTATCAAATGTGTTAAAATCAAACCACGAATTAAAATCAATGCGAAAATGCGGATACCCAAACCCAACAACCACAACCCAACAAAACTGCAACTAACCCGCTAAAACGGCATTTGGGGCTTGGGTTTGCTACGTGCGTGTGCGTTTTGCCTTATGCGCTTTTTGCTATTGGAACCTTGTTTTGGAACGCTCCTCAAAATGTGCTATTAATCATACTCGGTTCGTTGATACGGTTTCGATCTAACATTCGGTGTGTAAAAATACGCCAAATTGCCGTCAATTCGGGTTATGTCGTCATCTGGTTCACTTACATATCACCTTATACAAACTCTCTTACGCCTTGTGTATGCGTGGCTGCACACCGGTGGGCTAAAATCAAATGCACTAAAAGGGTGGTCACCATACGAGTTTATCGGTAAAGTATAGTAATTGTTTTCTAGTATCACAAATTTGGTCATTGTTTTTGCACTATTGTATACAAAAAAAAAACACCACGTGCACTGCTTTCCATATAATTGGGTTAGTTTTAGTGTTTGATTCGTTGTTTTAAAATGCACTCCCTATTGCATATATCTACAGTTTACGGTTAAAGTGTAGTTGTTTTTTTATTGCCTTACATTTTTTAATTGCATTTTAAGTACATACATACTATCCTAGTCTTTTTTTATTTTTGTGTTGCTTCGTTTCTCTGTTCCTTCGTTGTGCACACTTAAGGACATTAAGAACATGATCATACCAGCTTTTACCCATTTTGTTGCCCCTACTAATAGCTCTATAACGTTCTCCCAATGATTGGTCCATAAAATCATTCTCTCACGTCCCCCTTCTTACCTCGTTCACGATGCAACAGATTTGCAAACATATTTTCTCTCCTCCGTGCAAACGCAGCTCGTGCTTGCTTTCCTTCCTGGGTGATGGAATGTCGCGATTATATCTCTTTATTAGCACCGCTTTTAGCCGCCGATGGATCGCGCGCATTCATAATGGTTGTGGGTTTAGCAATTATTAAAGCACCGGGATGCTGGTCTCTACAAGGCAGTTTTAGATGCGTGTTCTGGTTTCCTTGGTGCAACGAAATGGTTTGAATGATGGGTTGTTGTTTGATTATCAAATAAATGGCGCATGGTGTGCAAGTAGGTTACGATAGACAATAAGAAACCAAGTAGCTTATAATGTGGATTAAGAAAATAAGATATCCATAGCAGACGTTATCTATATTTGCACCAATTCTGGACCCGTTTGCGTAAGAGCGGCAGAGTGTGGTATAAGGGAGTAACGGTTAGAAAATGTAGCACACAAAATCATCGTACAAAGACTGTAATATGGTTTCCTCTTACTATCTATAGCAGTGATATACTACCTCTATAACTATCTGCATTTATTGAATGTTGGTGTTGCTTTAAGAATTAAGTATGATACCGGAATGATGTGTTGACTACATATATGTTTTAAACACTGTTAAATGCTGTCTATTAACCTATGTATTTTTCTCCCTGTTTCTCACGACACGTCTTGATAATTAGGGTGAATTGGAACAGCAGTTGCTTCAGGCAAACCCCATTCTGGAAGCGTTCGGCAACGCCAAGACGGTGAAGAACGACAATTCGTCCCGTTTCGTAAGTATCGCCTTTAAATACTGAATGAGTTAACGTGACTCCTATCCCTAACATTCACACCAAATTCTTCTCTCCCTTACCCTTCCACACTTACAGGGCAAATTCATTCGAATAAATTTTGACGCTTCGGGTTACATTTCGGGAGCCAACATCGAGACTTATCTGCTGGAGAAGTCACGTGCCATTCGCCAGGCGAAGGATGAGCGTACATTCCACATCTTCTACCAGCTGCTGGCGGGTGCATCGCCCGAACAACGCGAACGCTTTATCCTCGATGACGTGAAGACGTATCCGTTCCTGTCCAACGGTGGACTACCGGTTCCGGGCGTGGACGATTATGCCGAGTTCCAGGCGACGGTGAAGAGCATGAACATCATGGGCATGACGTCGGAGGACTTTAATTCGATTTTCCGTATTGTGAGCGCGGTGCTGCTGTTCGGTTCGATGACGTTCAAGCAGGAACGCAATTCGGACCAAGCAACGCTACCGGACAACACGGTTGCTCAGAAGATTGCGCATCTGCTCGGCCTAAGCGTAACGGATATGACAAAGGCCTTTCTGACGCCCCGCATCAAGGTCGGACGTGACTTTGTGACGAAGGCGCAGACACGCGAGCAAGTGGAGTTTGCGGTGGAGGCGATCGCAAAGGCCTGCTATGAAAAGATGTTCAAGTGGCTGGTGAACAGGATTAATCGGTCGCTCGATCGTACCAAACGCCAGGGTGCGTCCTTCATCGGCATCCTCGATATGGCTGGTTTCGAAATATTCGAGCTGAACTCTTTCGAGCAGCTGTGTATCAACTATACGAACGAAAAGCTTCAGCAGCTGTTTAACCACACCATGTTCATCCTGGAACAGGAGGAGTATCAGCGTGAGGGCATCGAGTGGAAGTTTATCGATTTTGGGCTGGATCTGCAGCCAACGATTGATCTGATCGACAAGCCGGGTGGTATTATGGCGCTGCTAGACGAGGAGTGCTGGTTCCCGAAAGCAACGGACAAGTCGTTTGTGGAGAAGCTGGCCGCTGCTCATTCTATGCATCCGAAGTTCATGAAGACGGACTTCCGCGGTGTAGCGGACTTTGCCGTCGTGCACTACGCCGGCAAGGTGGACTACTCGGCTACCAAGTGGCTGATGAAGAACATGGACCCACTGAACGAAAACGTAGTGTCGTTGCTGCAGGCGTCGCAGGATCCGTTCGTGGTCCAGATCTGGAAGGATGCCGAGATTGTCGGTATGGCACAGCAGGCCCTCACCGACACGCAGTTCGGTGCGCGCACTCGTAAGGGTATGTTCCGCACGGTTTCGCATCTGTACAAGGAGCAGCTGGCTAAACTAATGGACACGCTGCGCAATACGAACCCGAACTTTGTGCGTTGTATCATTCCGAATCACGAAAAGCGGGCCGGCAAGATCGATGCGCCGCTTGTACTGGACCAGCTGCGCTGTAACGGTGTGCTGGAGGGTATCCGTATCTGCCGACAGGGCTTCCCGAATCGCATTCCGTTCCAGGAGTTCCGCCAGCGCTACGAGCTGCTTACGCCAAACGTCATCCCGAAGGGCTTTATGGATGGTAAGCGAGCTTGCGAACAAATGATAAAATCGCTCGAGCTGGATAGCAATCTGTACCGCATCGGGCAGTCTAAGATCTTCTTCCGGGCCGGTGTTTTGGCCCATCTGGAGGAGGAACGTGACTACAAGATCACGGACTTGATCGTCAACTTCCAGGCGTTCTGTCGTGGTTTCCTGGCCCGTCGCAACTACCAGAAGCGACTGCAGCAACTGAACGCGATTCGTATCATCCAGCGTAACTGTGCCGCGTATTTGAAGTTGCGCAACTGGCAGTGGTGGCGCCTCTACACGAAGGTGAAGCCGCTGCTGGAGGTGACCAAGCAGGAGGAAAAGCTGGTACAGAAGGAAGACGAGCTGCGTCAGATTCGCGATAAGCTCGATAATTTGTCGAAGAACTCGCAGGAGTACGAAAAGAAGTATCAGCAAGCAATGGAAGAAAAGACGCATCTAGCTGAACAGCTACAGGCAGAGATTGAGCTGTGTGCCGAGGCGGAAGAGGGCCGCGCACGTTTGGTTGCACGCAAGCAGGAGCTGGAAGAGCTCATGCAGGATCTGGAGTCGCGGATAGAGGAAGAGGAGGAGCGCGTAAATGCACTGACCAGCGAGAAGAAGAAGCTGCAGATTAACATTCAGGATTTGGAGGAGCAGTTAGAGGAGGAAGAAGCCGCTCGCCAGAAGCTTCAGCTCGAGAAGGTGCAGCTCGATGCAAAGCTGAAGAAGATGGAGGAAGACGTAGCACTGATCGAAGACCAGAACCACAAGCTGGTGAAGGAGAAGAAGCTTCTCGAAGAGCGTGCAAATGACTTATCGCAGACGCTTGCCGAGGAAGAAGAGAAGGCGAAGCATCTTGCCAAGCTGAAGGTGAAGCACGAGTCCACTATCGCCGAGCTCGAGGAGCGTCTGCTAAAGGATCACCAGCAGCGCCAGGAAGCGGACCGTTCGAAGCGCAAGATTGAGACCGAGGTGGCAGACCTGAAGGAGCAGATCAACGAGCGCCGTATGCAGATTGAGGAGATGCAGCAACAGCTGGTGAAACGCGAAGAGGAACTAGCTCAAACCCTCGTACGCATCGACGAAGAGTCGGCAGCAAAAGCTGCGGCGCAGAAAACGCAGCGTGAGCTTGAATCGCAACTGGCCGAGATTCAGGAGGATCTGGAAGCGGAGAAACTCGCTCGCTCCAAGGCTGAAAAGCAAAAGCGTGATCTAAATGAAGAGCTTGAGGCGCTCAAGAACGAGCTGTTGGATTCATTGGACACCACTGCAGGTGAATTATCGTTCAGCAGCGAACACCTGCTTCTTGTTTCCGGTAGTTAAATAAATGTCTAATGGCTAATGTCTATATTGATTGGATTTGCAGCGCAACAGGAACTCCGCTCCAAGCGTGAACAGGAGGTAGCTACGCTGAAGAAGACGCTCGAGGATGAATCGGCGAACCATGAATCAACTCTGATGGATATGCGCCACAAACACGCGCAAGAGATTTCGTCCATCAATGAGCAGTTGGAGAATCTAAAGAAAATGAAGGGAGGTCTGGAAAAGAGCAAACAGCAGCTCGAGGCGGAAAATGCTGATCTTGCTACCGAACTGCGCAACGTAAACCAATCGCGCCAGGAGAATGATCGTCGGCGTAAGCAAGCGGAAACCCAGATAGCGGAGCTGCAGGTAAGAATCGAACAATACAAGCGTTACCTTTTACTTTAATTTCCTTCTGTTTGAAGTTTACGATATTCTTTCTCTCGTGCATGCTTACTCTTCCGTTGATATTTTTCTTGTGCTTTGCCAAATGCCATAGGATTACGTTGAGTATTTCGAAGTATGATTTAAAACTGGCGTACTTAAGTGAAGTAATTCAGCAATACATTCATGTTAGAAATGTCGCTCGCTGGGTCAAGTTATCATCCAAACAGACCATTTTTTATGATAGCTTTTTGTAGATGATCTGTCTCGTAAGGTGCACTGGTACTGATACTGATATTTTCCTGCATTTTTTGTACAACATCAGGTAAAACTTGCGGATGTTGATCGCGTTCGTGTCGAGCTCCAGGACAAGGTGACCAAACTTCAGCAAGAGACAGAAAACATTACCCAACAACTGGACGAAGCTGAGCTGAAGGCCTCCGCGGCAATCAAGAGTGCTGGAAATCTGGAAAGTCAATTGACCGAAGCGCAGCAGCTGCTGGAGGAGGAAACGCGTCAGAAGCTTGCCCTCAGCTCGAAATTGCGTCAAATCGAATCGGAAAAGGAAGCGCTTCAAGAACAGCTGGAAGAGGATGAGGAAGCAAAGACCAACTACGAGAAGAAGTTGGCCGAGTTGAACTTTACCATCCAGGAAATGAAGAAACGCTCGGAAGAGGATTCGGACATTGCCAAGGAGTTGGAAGAGTCGAAGAAAAAGATGAACAAGGACATTGAGACGCTTCAGCGCCAGATCCAGGAACTGCAGGCAGCCAACGATCGGTTGGACAAGAGCAAGAAGAAGATCCAGTCCGAGCTGGAAGATGCCACCATTGAGCTGGACACGCAGCGCACCAAGGTGTTGGAGTTGGAAAAGAAGCAAAAGAACTTCGACAAGGTGTTGGCAGAGGAGAAGGCTATCAGTGAGCAAGTGGCCCAGGAACGTGACGCAGCCGAGCGTGAGGCACGTGAAAAGGAAACTAAGGTTCTGTCACTCACCCGCGAGCTTGACGAAGCATTCGAAAAGATCGACGAACTTGAAACGAAGCGCAAGGGGCTGCAAAATGAGTTGGACGAGCTGGCAAATACACAGGTAAGGAAATAAATACATGAAAGAACAAAGATTTGATTTGATTGCTGATGCATTGGTTTTTATTTTGATTTGCACAGGGTACAGCCGATAAAAACGTGCACGAGCTGGAGAAGGCAAAGCGGGCCCTGGAAAGTCAACTGGCCGAACTAAAAGCACAAAACGAAGAGCTGGAGGACGATCTGCAGCTAACTGAGGACGCTAAACTGCGGCTAGAAGTGAATATGCAGGCCCTGCGCGCACAATTCGAACGTGACATTCAGGCGAAGGAAGAACAATCGGAAGAGAAACGGCGCGGTCTAGTGAAAGCGTTGCGTGATCTGGAGGCCGAGCTGGACGAAGAGCGCAAACAGCGAGCGGCTGCAGTCGCCGCGAAGAAGAAGCTCGAAGGTGACCTGAAGGACATGGAAGCAACGCTCGAAATGAATAACAAGGTGAAAGAGGACGCACTGAAGCAGGCAAAGAAACTGCAGGCACAAATCAAAGATGCGATCCGTGACGCCGAGGAAGCTAAGGCGGCTAAGGAGGAGTTAGCCGCCATTAGTAAGGAGTCCGAACGCAAGGTGAAAACGCTGGAAGCGGACGTGATGCAGCTCTCGGAAGATCTTTCCAGTTCGGAACGGGCACGCCGTGCCGCAGAGGGCGAACGAGATGAACTTTTGGAGGAAATCAATTCCAATTCCAGCAAGGGTTCGCTAATGATCGATGAAAAGCGACGCTTGGAGGCACGCATTGCTGCCCTGGAGGAGGAGCTAGAGGAGGAGCAATCGAACCTCGAGCTGATGGTGGACCGAAACCGTAAGGCGCAGCTCACGATCGAGCAACTCACGACCGAACTGGCGACCGAGAAGTCGAACTCGCAGAACAACGAAACCCTCAAGTGCGGTCTCGAGCGGCTGAACAAGGAGCTGAAGGCAAAACTGTCCGAACAGGAGACGGCTCTGCGCACGAAGCTGAAGGCGGCCACAGCCGCCTCCGAGGCCAAGAACATGAACCTCGAGAAGCAGCTCGAAAACGAAACGAAGGAAAGGTTGGCCGTGCAGAAGGCTAACCGCAAGCTCGAGAAACGCATCAAGGAGCTGACGATGAACATTGAGGACGAGCGACGACACGCCGATCAGTATAAGGAACAGATCGAAAAGGTAACTAACGAAGACATAGCAATAGAGCTGCAATCGATTAATATCGTTTTTCTTCTCTAATTTGTGCACAGGCCAACAACCGTATGAAGACGCTGAAGCGCAACTTAGACGAGGCGGAAGAGGAAATCCAAAAGGAGAAGACATTGAAACGAAAGGCCCAGCGGGAATGCGAAGATATGCTAGAAAGCCACGAGGCGCTATCGCGAGAAGTGAATGCGCTCAAATCGAAACTCAGGTAAGTCACCGTTTCGTGCTGGGTGGTGGGTTTTGGCGGTGGTCGGACAGAGCGTTAATTTCGAATCAATCAACACTGATAGACCTGATCTTTCTTTACTTTCTTATATCGACGATCATGAAACACACACATTGACACACTACTCACAGTATACACAAAGACTCTAAAAAGTAAAAAGCACACATCTCAAGGACATATGCTTTAGAGCTAAAATTTTAAATATGTACAGTAGATCATATAGAGCTCCAAAACACGGGGAATTAGTTGAATTTTGTTCCATGTTACAACACAATAATGCGTTATGCAATAAGAGTAGAAGGCTGATATTAGCTGGCGAGTGCAAAAAGCGCACACTTTCACGAATTTGAAGGATGTGATAAAAGAAACCCTCGACTATCTCTAGAGTAAATGCGGCAAAGGTAAAGTAAAGACGGAAGATACACTGTTTTTGTTCTGTTGTGTGTCGTGTTGGCCGACTTTTTTGTGTGGCGTTGAGATTTTGTTTCATTATGAAGTTGCAGCATTAATACAGACCCTCCCGTCCTGGTGTATTTCAAATCTTCAAATTCCTCACGTTTCTGCAGCATGCATTAAAATTTCATCTTCTCACTACAAAAAACAAAATCTGGAAAGCGATGCAGGTGTTATTGTAGTGTATAATTTTACTTCCCCACGTTCCAGAACCTGATAGAATAGAATAGATACTGCGTATGATCTTTTGCATGTATCCTCTCCAAAGAAGCCTTCGTTGGCGGACCCGATTGACCCTCTGAATGCTTACCTTTTGCACTAATCTGTACTTGAACCTGCGCGTTCGGTTCTTCCTCTACTTTTACTAATAACCTATTAACTATGAGAGTGTGTGCTTATTATTCATTCACCCAAATTATTCATTTCGTTTCTGCTAGGTTGTGAGTTGTACATTAACCAACATAATTTTACCAGCACACCAGCTATAATAACTTTGCTGTTTTCTCTCTTCAACACATTCCTTCAGACGAGGCGGTGCGATGGGCAGTTTGAGCTCCTCTCGATTGACGCCGAAGCGCGAGAACGACTCGATCTCCGTGCAGGATGAATCGCTCGATGGCGAAGATAACAGCAACTGACGAAAGACGTCTTCCAATGGCACCATGCAGCAGCAGTAGTATCATTCGCAACAAACACCAACTTTACCACCATTCCTGCAACCCTTTACGGAGGAGCGAGAGAGAGAAAGATCAAGATAGAGAGGAAGAGGGAGAGGGGGACGCATCAAAAGCGCAACTGAACGCATAAATCAGTGTTTACCAGCAATAACGAGGACGAAAGTCAAGCAACAGTTGTACGGTCGTGTGTTGGGGTGAGAAGAATAGAAAATGCAATTCGAAAAAAAAAAACTGCAAAACGAGCGCACACAGGAAGAGAAAATGGGATATTTCAACATTGCTATGTGCATTTCTCTATCATAACATTCACTTCAATGCTTCCACGGCTTCAGGTTTGTTGAAAGAGGGGCAAAGGTTGGTTGTGTTATCTCTGGCGTAGGGGTAGTGGGTGTAAGGAAACTGATTAGGATTTGATTTCCTCACATGTTTTCTTTTCTCGCCTCTCTTATATCTGCCTAATAGTACGCTTTCGCTGGAGTCAATTTTTATTATAGTGGCGTTACACTTGTTTTGGGGTGGTGCGCATTTTTTCACATTCCTTTATTTAAACTTTAGTGATGGAGCACGTATCAAACACCATTTTTACTGTGGGTTCGAACATTTCTTTAAAGAATGTAATTTCATATCTTTCGCTATGATTGTTAAAAGAAAACACTACACGCAGTGAGTGTGAAAGTGAAGATAGGGGCGCATTTTAATCGAGCAGAGGGTTTAATCCAACACAACCTATCCGTGACCACCAGCAGCACAGAATAGACTGATTGTGTAGAGGGAAAGAATGACAGTGCTCTGAAACCGTAATGATGATGACGAAGATGTAAAGAAGTATCTGTGTACGTGTATACCGTTAGCAAAGTGCCATGTTTAATAACAATCAAATCTAGATAGATCGAAAAACGAGAAGGAAACTGAATGTAACCAAGGGTCCCAAAATAGGAGCGATTGTTAGAACAGATTGAAAATTGTGTAAAGCGCTCATTTGAATGGGTGGCCTCTGCGGTTGTCTATCATTCACCCATCACGCCCTCCCTTCCCGCTTCGTGCGGATTGAGTGTGGTCCAACTGCACTGCTCTCTTCGTGGTGGATCATTTCGATCTTGTTTAGTAATATTTTGTGTCACTCCCTTCGCTCCGTTGTGTCTGGGTTTTTTTTTGTATGTTTTGTTAACTTTTTGCACTGAAGCTTGTTGTGTTTCTAACCCCCCCTCTTATCGTCTCGGCCAGCCAGCATTGTGTCTGTGTGTCTGTGTAAGCTCCCATGCGCGCTTTTATCTGGAATTGTTAAGTTGTGTCTATTGTTTCATGTTTTTAGAGCTCAATCAACCGATCATCCTCAAGGAGTGTCAAAAGAGGATCAGTTTATACGAAGGTTTACTGTTTTTTGCTTACTTGCTCTTAGTAGTATAAAGAAACGGAAAGAGATGATAAGAGAGAATAGAGAGAGATAGAAAGGTAGAAATTAAATTGAAAACACATGAGAAAGAGTCAGTGAAGAAAAATGCAGAAAGATTTTGAGTTTATTATTTTTTTATTTCGTATTTTCCGATTTTGATTATTATTTAATGATTTTTAAATGCTTTCTATTTCGTCCCTTTATTTAACTGTGTATTATTACTTTTATTATTATGATTATTATAACTATTACTTTTTAAACTGATCGAATCGCCTCCCCATCGCCGTCGTCGTCGTGACAACGCGAACCTTGAATAACGAATCGAATTCCCTTAGCGCTTGCAAGGCGACAAAAAGAGGGAGAGAGGGCGAACGTGCGAGTGAAAGAGTGAGAAGGGAGAGTGAACTACAACACCATCCCTTATTCATCCCCACAGCAGGATGCACCTAAACGTAAACATTTGACCGAAGAATTAACAATCATTTTGATACTTTTTTGAAACGATGAAACATCATGATAACTACACTGGGGGAACTCCCCCAATCGCCTCGGTCCCACTCTACATTATCCTCCAGCACATCCCCCCACCCCCATTTCCCTCTCTCCTCCACCCTGTTACATACATTTAGTAAGCCCCATGTACTTTTTTATAGAAGACGATGATGATCAATCGGAAACAGCTGTGCGTTTGCAGCAAATGATTAAAATTGATAATAAAATATCGTTTAAATATTGAAAGCAAGTCGACCGCACTGCATTTTCCGTGTGAAAGAAGGTTTAATGTTATTGTGATATATTATATGCTGCTTGAACGAGAAAGAAGAATCAACTACGACGATGTTCATGCTCATTGTATTGTATCTGTTCAATAATTTATAGTTTTTATTTTATCCAATGGTTTTAATCATACACGTCGCACACACACAGAACAAAACTAACGACATAAAATGGAGACCAAAGAGATGTGCCCGCGCGATGCGTTCTCTTACCACAATACACACACTACTTACGCAGTAGCCGCGCTAAATTACATGCATTCACATAAATTTATTACAGTAACACCGTGCACCGCACCCGGTGCGACGGTCAAAAGCTTTGCACGAGAAAATGCACGTTGCAGTCTTCACGTGCGCGTTTAGCTTTTGCCTTTGTGCTTAAGACATTCATTAGGATTAAGTTAGTCCGCCTTTTCCTCTGCTCCCCTTTTATACTGCGGTTGGTGTGGTGCGGACAGCAGACCCCAGGGGAGGAAGAGAGCGACAGTTGTGGCGGAATAATAATAAGCCACAGGAAAAGTAAGTGGAGGAACGAATTAAAATAAGCCCTGTTGGCGTAAAGAGAGCGCGAAAATGGACCCTGCCGCCAGCCCAAACATACACACACACTACCGGCTGCAGTTTTAAATGCGAGAAAGCTGTTGCAGTAGATTGCATGGCCAGATCGCTTCGATGCGCTCCTTGACAAAGTGGAACGGCAGTGAAAACCAGCTGAGCGTCGTGCTGGCAAAGATGCCCATCGATTCCGGATACTGATGGGTGAGCAGAGCCAGCAGGGCCGTGATCGAGCAGAGCCCGGCCGTGAAAAGGATGAAGAACGGGAGCTCCTTCTTGGGATACACGGACACCTCGTGGAAGGCGGGCAGAAGCTCCCGGTCGGCACACTCCGTGCAGGTCGGGTACGGGTAGAACAGATGGCCACGTTCGAGCGGGTATGGTAGCATGCGGAATGTACCCTCCCAGGTGCAGTGTAGCAGATTGAGTGCACCCTCCACGTGCTTCCAGTGGCTTAGGTGGAAGAACGCGTACGCCAACGCTTCCGAGTCGCCCCGCTTCAGGATGTGCTCCGGGGGCAGTATCAGTTGCTTCATCTCGAGCAAATACTTCGGCACGTGCGGATTAAACTCGACCGCCCGGTGGATCGCCTCGACCGCGCTCATCTCTGCCGGACTGAGGCCGCGCTTTGACGCCACGTCTGGCGAGAACTTTTCCGCCACAATGCGCGCCTTTAGCAGCGCCGCCGTATAGCAGATGGTGGCCGACTTTGGAAGCGAGATGTCGTCGTACTTGGCAAGCACCGCCTGACAGTCGGCGTACGCTTGCATCTCTAGCAGTGCCTCCAGCAAATTCTCGTGAATGTTCAGCACGTTCATGATTGGCGAAATCTCCTTCGTAAGATCGCGGAACATCTTTACCGCCTCTTTGAGCTTGCCGAGTTTGCGGGCGCACATGGCCAACCGGCGCTTAATGTAGATCAGCACGTTCGTGTCTCGCCGGTGAATGCCTTCCGCGATAGTGCCCTGATGCTGGAAGGTTTGCGATCGTTTGTAATTACCCTCCGCCACCTTCAGCGCGGTTCGAAGAATTTTTTCCGCCTCCACGATGGTGGTCGCTTCCTCCTCCGACAGCAGGATGTAGGCCGGCGCGCAGTCCGGATTGAGTTCGAGGGCACTCTTGGCCGCCTTAATGCGCACGACGGGATTGCGCTCACGCCATGCCGTCTGCATGATCTCATACTCCGCCTTTCCGGCGTCACCCTCGCAGGTAAAGAACGTTTGATGGTCCTGCGCGGACAGGTTCATGTCGTAGAAGGTGAGCGGTTCCTTCTGTGTGGCCCAGTAGAACCGCTGATACTCGGCCCCGCGGAACAGATTGAGTGGATTGCGCCATACTTTACATTCGGGCATGCTTTGGGTAGTTCCACTGCTGCCACTACTTCCACCGCTGCCGCTCGCAGCGGTCGGTGCCGGTGAATCGGTCCCATTATCGTTACCACTTATCCACGGGCTGATGTGATTGATCGAGACTTGTTCTAAAACAGAAAAACGGAACACATTAACGCGATGATGGAACGGACAAGCATCCCCTTTCTCGATCGCTTACCGATAAAGGAAGTACCGTACTTCCGGAAGTACCACCATTCGAATATAAGTATCAGACCGGAAATGAGACTAGATGTGCCAGTAAGGGCAACGTAGAACTTGGGAGTCACTGTTGGAAAACACAACCATTAGCAGCGTATCCCGGGAGCCAGCCTACCCTTCGCGGGGTTTACACTTACGTGTGCTGAGAAACACCGATGAATCCCACATCCTTCCGCACCGTCAGAAGACACCAACTTCCTGTGAAGAACCTGGTGACTACGTGAAGAACGAACAAAACACGGCGTCTAACACTAAGTTTTTGCTGCGAAACGCCACCACAAAAGCGGACAATCAACACGGCAACAAACGGGCACGGGTACGAGAGGAGCCAACACCAGCAACACAGATAGGACAAAAACTTTTTCGCTGCTTTTTTTTGCTTTGCGAGCCGTGCGAGATCTGTCAACCGATTTGTTTACGTTTCGGATGCGAGCTTTGTTTATGGTTTGTTGTGAACTGGTGGTTGGCTTTTCGGGATTAGAATTTCCCCAACGAATACTGTTTGTTGTTAAGCAAGCTAGTATATTATTAACAAGCTTGAAAGGTTTTATTTAATTAATATAATTTATTAAAAAGTGTTGTTATTGATGTTTGTAAATACGAGCAAGTGTTTCTTCTTTGACTTGGAAATGAGCGTTTGAATCAAAGTGAAGAAATGAACTCGCAGTACTAGATAAATCGGCAAAAAGAAATGCAGAGGCTGCGGTGTTGCCGTCGCGCACGTATTTTGCATAGCAGGGGCAGTTAAAACAGATATAATACACAATACCTGCCATCATGAAATGAAAATTCTGAATGAAAAGATTAATCACCCTAAAATAAGATAGACGAAACGGAAAAGTTTACTAGTGTCGAGATATTCTGTCCAATATGACGAGTGTGCACACCAGCGTGACGTGTACAGGCGCCTTCAGCTTCGAGACGGTTTGACAAACACTTCGCTCCCGGTCGCAGATGCCACTGGTCTGCGTTGCTGCTCGCAGTGTAGAACGTCGCTAGCAGAAGTTTCATTCAAATTTTGAACTCGCTAGCATTCAGACCGTGTGCGTGTGTGCTGTATTCCGCTTTTCGTTGCGTATTGCCTTATTCAGCGGCATCGAAAGCCGTGGTTCGCAGTGTTTTATCGTGGAAGCAAAATTCTCTAATCCAGTGTAAGTAAAAAGATCTACAGTGTCTAATCTGAGCACAATTGAAGTCACTGAAAAAAGGTACCATATTTTGACCGAAAAGTGTGTGTGCGTGTGTTGGAATCTAGCGCCCGAAAAATACGGGTGATCGATTGCATTCACTGCACATCTCGACGGTTTTTTAATCTGTGCGTTGCGAAGAAAGAAACATTTCCAGCGGTATCCGTTTTGTGCGAGTGAGTGTGTGTTAGTCTTTCTGTGTTCTTTTTTGCTAGCGAAATGCAAACAGTGGTGTAAATACAGAGAACGGAGCCGGAACGAAGCCGGGCCGCTGCTAAGATCGATTCCACGCTTGTACGGTGGTGTGTATTGTGGCACGTTGCACTTCGTGAAGGTGGCATAGAGAGCGCGCCTGCATTAAATTTTCTCTGGTGCACTTTTCGAGGCTCACCTGCCCGGAAAGCGTTTACGCTAGCAAGAGTTTGGTCCATTTTGTGTGAAGGTGTGCACAAAATCACCTCCATCCAGAATCGAAACGAATTCGTGTGCACGCTCTCCCTTTTGCTCTCTTTCTTTGTCCCATTCTGCCTGCCAGAACGGTGTGTTGTGTTTTGTGCCGTTTCTTATACGTGTAGTGGTTGTTTTCGCGTTTTCATCTTCCGTGTGCGCTTGTTGGAGGTCAATGTTGATGTTTCGATCCGTTACGGTAATCCGGCAACAACGACAGTGTGTGCGCTTCTGCTGCTGCTGCTGGTGTGAGTGAATATAGCTGCTCCTATCCCGAAAAGCAGCAAAAAATAGTGTGCCCAACGCGAGGAATAAGGGCACACAAAAACGCAGCAAACCTTGACCTTTTGTGCACGCCGCGCTCTGGTGCATTTCTCGTGAAGCTTTCGCGCGTCGTCGTAAGAGCTTTTGCAGCAGCGAGGCGGCAATATGCTGGAGCAGCTACATCCCGACAGCGGGGAAGTGCATCTTGCCCGGTCGCCGAGTGCCGCCACCACCCGGTCCGCCCTGGAAGCGATCAAGAAAAAGTTTGAACTTGCGGCTGCCACGGCTGCCGCCGACGTCAGTGAAAAGCTGCTGGCCGAAAAGGGAAAGGAGCAGAAGCATTCGGTGGCCGTGGTACCTGCGACCCCGGACGGTACAGAGCCGACACCGGGCACCAAACCACCGCACGCCATCGGCTTGATAGATTCCCGCGAGTGCGCCAAACCAATGAAAAAGGTAAGCTCCAACCACTCTTATCAGACCCGTACCGATTGCCCCTATCTCGTTATCGTCTTATCGGAAACCGGAAAACAGCACAATTCTATAGGCGGATTGCTGTCTTGTGTTTTACTTTTTGAGGCTTCAGCTGCAGTTTAGTTGCCTTTCTGTGCGTGAGAATTTTCGCATCACTTGGGAATGAGTGAGACATGAGTGGAACCGGTTTTTTTCGGACGTCTGGCACAAAGGACTGTGGAGATGGATGCATTTTCCCTAAAAAGGAAAGATGATATTCTTCGCAAGCTTTCGTTCCTTTTCGTCCACATTTCTCTCTCTATCCCTCTCTGTGTCTGTTCTTTTGGTGGCGTACAAGCAAACGGCAGGAAGGAACCGCTTTTTGGCGGAAGTATTGATGTACAAGAGAAGGGAGTACAATGTCCTGATGGGAAAGGAATCAGCAGCTTCTCAAGGATGTATCGCAAAATATAAGAAAGGGAAACGATGAAGGCTCTTCAGTCACAGAGCTTCAAGCACATTAAAATGCCTGAAAAAAAGGATTCTAATAGAAAGAGAAATCACACGATGTAGTTTTCGCTTTTTCGTTAACATCGCATCCGGCAGTAAGTGATTGACCTGTTTTGCTTTCCGTTAGACATTTGTCCGGCCAATGAATTCGACGCATCGCACAGCCCACTGAGTGAAATGCAGAGGCAAAATCGTTAGCATCTTTCACCAGCGGATGGTACCTTTTCCGGCAATGCTGCTGCTGCAATTACCACTTGCCGTCATCTTCGTCTGCAGGCAAAATTGTGTTTGGCAAATTGATGGCTTCGCTCGCCGTGCCGTGAAAGTGGTGTTGCGTTGAAGATGCACACTTCCGAACCATTTGGTTGGGGTTTCGGAAAAATGAAAACGAATGCGGGCGGGTTGGCGCATTTCCATTTCGTGCCTTTCGCGTTATGCTGAACGCCATGCTCGTGTGCGTGAGGAAAATCTGTTTCCCACCGTATCGCACCGTAGCAAGCTTCTGGGCGTGAATTCGATCGGAAAGCCGTTAATGGATATGGGAAGACTGGCGTGCTCACCGTTGTCTTGCAAGAGGTGAGAAAATTCTCTCCCACCTCCATCCGCTGATAAGATACGGAATATGTAGGTGAGGATTGAGCTTGACGTACGATGGGAAAGTGATACCGAAAGACAAAAAAAAAAAAAACGATATAGAAACGCATGTATTCACATTATTTAATCAACGAGAGACGTGAGACGTGAGACGATAGACGTGTATGTGTGTATGTATGTGCTCCATTTCATTTCATTAACGCTCGGCACGTATTAGCGCTGATAAACCGCGGGGAGAATAGAGCGCGTTCAATTATCTGCATATTTTAAGATCAATTTCACAAATTTCCATCTGGCCTGCAAGTAGTTCAGGCGATGGCGCCATCGTAATTCAAGGTCCGTGCACATACACACACACACATCCCTTCTTGACAGACGGCACAAAGGGAAATGAAGAGCATTTAAAGCTGATAATAGACTAGCCACAGCGGTGATGATCGGTACAGCTTTCCGCAGGTCCCGTGATTATGTGCCAATATCCGGTAGCGGCTGCTTAAACGATGTGCCAGTGTGAAGGACTAGGCAATATGATCTTTTCTTAGGAGGATGACGATTAAGGCGTGAGCGGGAAGATGGTGGAAGTTGGCGCCCGTGCAACATGTTCCCAATCACTTGTGCCTGTCCCTCTCGACACAAACACACCAGAAGGTTGCTGGTTTCAAGCGACTGACCACATTGCGGACTAGTGAAGTACATGGTGAGAAGAGCACTCGGGCTGTCGAACGAAGGGCCAGATTATTATAATCATTCCCAAGCAGGCACGATTCGCTCCCTACCACCACCACCACCAGTATTATTGCGCATTACCGATGAAGGATGGACCCGTCTCTGCTTCCGCCTAGGAATCATCCCACAACTACACGGGCTGGCGCATATCTGATGAATCACATCATCGAATCGAGAACTGTGGAACGTGTCACGAACGATCCGTCAAATCTCTGCCTTCCTGTAATGAGCAGCCTGTGTGTGTGTTTGTACTGGACGTGATCTTTTGAGGGTCTCCACATTCAGAAGATGTTGGGCGCATAGTTCCTTCCATTTAAGCGATCCGGAGTGGCTGTGACCACTCGTTCGATTGCCAATTTGAAAATAGGTCTGTTTCTTTCTCTCTGCGGTGTGTGGCAGAGTTGTCGCTCCTACGCACGGATTTGCCCGAAGTACACGGCACACTTGACACCTTCGTCACCATCGATCATTGAACTGTCAGATCTAGAAACAGTTTTTCACTGCTGAGGCGGAAGAATGAAACATTTCTACCAATTTGCAGAGGCTGGCTTTCTTCGGATTTGGTTTCATACGGCGTAGCGTAGGATTTCATGGGATCAGGTAAACCGTAAGTGATGACGAGGGCCTAGAGCAGCGAAGAAAAGAGGTGTAGACGTTAATTACTACGACTGGGTACAAGTAAGAAAGGGTCGACTCGTGTAATGAAATATATAACGGGCAACAGTAGTGTATTTGGGTTTGTTGAAGGATTTGGTTTGGAACTGTTTTGGGCCCGTAACATCATCGTTCTTCGTGTGCTTCCATTTTTTTTCGGCTTTTCCCTTTGAAAATGACGTCATGCTACAGAAGCGTAAGCTTCCATAAAAACAACATCTTGAAACTATAACGTCTAATGACCAACCGCAGTGAGCTAGAAACACTCTCGGAACGTTTCCAAACACCCGTTCCATGTGTCAGTCAGCACAAAGAGAAAGGTTCAACTATTTGCGAGATACGATTAGCCGGAACGGCTGCACTTCCCTATCCCGTCAAATACGGTCTTTGTTGAAAATTAGTCGCCAGCACACGGAGTCCAAGAGTTCATTCCCTTTTTCTACCGCTACCGCTACTCTCACACTCCCCAATTGAACCCGAGCCGTTGCAGCATATTTCCTATGAAGTACCAGCGCCACCACCAGCTCCATGTATGCAACAGTGCGTGATGCAAGTGCATCAGAGCCTGTAGCAGTAGCATCATCATATGGCGCCAGCCGTCAATTTCCCTGCACCGGTTGCTAGGACTTTACCCTTGCTACTGGCCTAAACGACACCGTCGTTGTTGGCACACCATGGACGGGTGTGCATCGGTGACCGTGGTTCCATAGAAGCCAACCCTTTCATTCCGATTGAAGCTAACATGAAAATGCTAACATGAAAGGACGAGGACGAGGTGGCACCACTAAATGCCACCTTATATTTGGCTGGGGCGACACTCCGTCTATCCCCTATGCGTTTGCGTGTATTTGTGAGTGGGTTGGTGTGCGTAATGAATAAGAGATGGGCCCTATTCCTGCTGGGTTTGTGTAACGGTTGCAAGAACACAGTGTTGGAAGTCTATTTTGAATGAAGGAACGCGCTACCGACAGCGATGGCAACCACGACTAGTCGGCGGGACTAATGATGGACCTTCGTTTGCCTGTCCACAGGGTCAACGAAAGAATCGCACACTACTGTTTTCCCCTCCGGGGGTAGGTTGCGAACGGGTTGAAATCTCTTTTTCAATTTCCCAGATATAAATCTTGCATGTGCGCTGGCTTGCATCGGTGAATGGCCGTCCAATGGTGTAGGCCCCATAATGGAAGCATGTGTACAGTTCTAGCGTTCCTATGTTTCATTCTTACATTCAAGATAATTTAAAAGGCACTCTAGTGCCCTTTGTATTGCCCCGTAGCAAGCGTTTCATCAACGTGAAAAGAATCACTAATCATGTCCAAAACTAAGGCATTTCCCAAAGAGGTCGCTGGACATCATGTTGATGCTAATTCTTCTACGTAAATTATGCAAACGACACATGTACGCACGCCCCGAAGGGGGTCTCTGTTTGGGTTAATTAGTAAAACATTATCGTTGCATCAACCTGTAAAGCGTTCGTTGCTACGTCGATTGATGTAAATGAATTAACCCAAATAAATGAACAACACCAAGGGCCACATCACCCAGAGCTCCTCCACTTGTTCTGCCGTAAAGGGTTTGGAATGGAAATGATATTATGTGCAGTTGCGCCCTGTTGTTTGAATTGTTGCTATATTTTGAAGTGTGGTGCCTCTATCTTATCTGAAACTCTCGCTGTGTCTCATGCACGCCTTCCATTATGGAAAGAATCGATACTTTTATCGAGGGTCTTGTTTCATTATTTTCATGTGACGAACGTAGACCTGAAATGGCGGCAATCAATTTCTAAGTGGTTGATTTGAGGTATCTCTTCTACCGCTATTCCTGTACAGACCCTTGGGGTTGCCAGACGGGCTGCATAGGAACATTGTCGGGTTTTTTTTTGGTGCGTGCCTTTCCGAGGAGCTTTGGGCAACAGGAGGAGGACGTATGTCGTGTTTGAAGTGACGTGACAGCTCCCTGGACAATGCGCTCTGCCCTTGTAAACGTACATTTATTGCCGCTCGGTACAGTTGTTTCCCATCACGGGGGTGTTTTTTTTTTTCTATTAGTCTCTTATAGCTCCAATCAATTGCAATCGTGCTTTAACGCTAAACCTTGGTGATGCAAAAAACGCTTGGTTCATGCTTGTGTCGTTTAGATTATCTCTCGACCGTGGCATCGTCTATAACTGTTTGACACATTTAAATATTTTATTCTGCAAATTAATGGAATAATCGTCAATTAAAATTGACTCAGACAGAAACAAATGTATCCCAAAAGTCTGATTTTGTCATGCTAGCGCATGTTCCCGATTGAGCGTGTGCAAAATAACGGATTGAAGATACTGTGACGTGCCATTTTTTTGCTCCGTCGCTGTTTGCTCTTTTCAAGCACTTCGATCCCGTTCAAATATTTCCGCTTCTTTCCGCTTCGTTCGAAATTTCAAAACGAGTTGCGTTCGGTTTAAAATTTCCTTGTAAACGCGGTTTTCCTCCTGGATTGTTGTGGTTATCATTTTGGAAAATGCTTTCCCTGCCGACGTATCCTCACGGAATGACTGAGCCAGAATAGAAAAATACGGCTAGTGGAGGAGCACTCCTGTTGAAGGTTGTTGCAAGATTAATTTCTCATTTCACGCTTCGTTCCACCATTGACCCTTTAATTCGTCTTTTTAATGTGGGGTACTCTTTTATGGATTTTGAACAGCTTTAAACGATTATGGGAACTTCAAAATTCGTTCGTTGTGTTTCTGGAAGCAGCCAGCCCCCTTCGCTTTTCGTATCGATTCAACATCGAATGGCAACACTGTTTTTGGAACATTGTAGCAACTTTGTCTCGAGAAGAGTGTGTTTCCTTTTGGGAAAAGTTTCAAGTTACTACGACGGTTCCGACGGGGATGGCTCGGGCTCGATAGAAAGGTGTATTTTATTTAATAAATAATCGAATCTATTACGGTAGGCACAGCAACAATATACGCCTGTGGAGCTTGAATCGTACTTGAGCGTTTGGAAAGGCAAGACAAGACCGAAAGGGTCATCGACTAATGCAAAAAGATTCGTATTGATGTCTTTCGCGCGATACGTTCGTTCCGTATCAATCGCTTCCACCACGACGGGGAAACTGTGTCAAGGAGTCCCTACTTTGCGCCCGTACTACCGCTACTCTCTTACTGACGGTACACAAACCTGTCAGTTGCAGAAACTTCGATGAGCCCCAGAAGGCAAGGCGACAAGGGCCTAGTTTTCGGAAGGTCTCCACAAGGCACGCGGGCAAAAAGATTGATGGCGGCGATAATGATGATCTCTTCCCCGTCCCCGGGTCGAGCTTTCCGATGGTATCTGCAAACCGTGGTTGTGTGGCTGATGGGTCGCGATTATAACGCGGGCGGGATGGGAGAGATACATAGGCATTACACACCTTCCCGCGACAACTCTGTGTTCTCCCCTCACCCGAAACGCCGAAGAAGAAAGAGGTGAACCATGACTTTGAAAGTTCGACGAACTCATTCTTCGTGTGCTGCACTACAACCCGCCGAGACACACGTCCAGAAGTAGACTTCTCATCAATCTGGTCTGGTGGTGCTGCTGCTGCCGCTGTCCAAGACCTTACCGAGGGCCGATGATCCGGGTCTGCGTTCGGCAAAGTGAATGGTCACGAACAGTGCGAGAGACGACGAGGTCGATGTTTCGATATAATAAAAAATAATAACACCATTCAAACAATTACATTCGCGCGGTGTGTTGCTGGAGGTTTCGTGGCTGAGAATGTCCCGTAGATGATGATTGCTCACCTCACCCTCGGAGTCTGGGCTGGATGAGACGAAAGATCTTTCGAGGGCGAAAGAGAATTTTGGAGAATAAAGTCCTCCAGGTAGTTTGGTGGTGACTTTTTTCCCATTTTCAGGTAGGAAAGTCTAAGTGTGTGTGTGTGTGTCGGCAGTGAACTTTTATCGCAGGTTTGCAGATTTGTCCTATGATTAGTTTTTTGTTTGGATAAACGCTCTCTCTCTCCCTAGGGTAGAGGGTAATTTGGTGTTGACCCTGTAGACTTGGAAGAGGACCATAATTTCTGGAACCGAAGCCGACAGCCAGATCAGCACTTAGTACCTGCGAGGATGGCAAACCTTGGTGTCTCATTCGAAATCCGTTCCAAATAAGGCACTGTGTACCCCCGAGTGTACGGATCCGTCCGGGATGGATGGATAATAAGCTGCGAATTATGGCCATTGTCATCATGTAGTATTGTACATTCATCTTGTCTACGGACACGGGTACAGATACTGTCTTCACCTCACCCTCAAAGAAGAGAATTCTTTTTCTTATTGCTGTTGCTGTTTCTGCCTTAAATTTATAGTTGCAGCCTTCATGATACCTCTATGGCATCATCGTATCTCCACTCGATAGACCTTCTCCTCGTAACTTTTTTTGGCTACATTCACTACAAAAGCTTATTTTTTAACTAATCAAATTTCCCTCCTGCAGACAGGGGTGCGATTGCTTTTACAGCAAATCTCCAAACTTTCGAAGCTTATACATGGTGCTCCAAACCTTACGCACGCTTGTCCGTCCTAAACGTAAACAATGCCCGAGTATGTGTGTTTGTATGTACGGCACGCGGGGGATAACGGTGCCCTAATACGCGACCGACGAACGGAGCTTTTTGTTTATCGCGGTTGGTAACAACATAAACAGCAAGTGCGCCATACGATGGTTTGGAAGGGCCTGTCTGCTTGTGCTCTTCATCGTGCCGAAACAATAGGGTTCGATGCGTGTGAATGTGGTTAAATAGTGTGGAAACGGATTTTTGTGCCACACTTCTCCAACCCCATCCTTCACTTCTTCTTAACTCTCTCTCCACTCATTTGAATCTGAAAAAGTGGACAAACTTTGGTGGAGTTCTTATGGTGTGTCCATGGGTGTTTGTGTTGTTGCTAGTGCTGGGTCAGCTCTACCCTAGTTTTGTGTGGAACCCGGTTTTGACAGTGGAGTCCGAGCTTTTAGTGCACTTTTTGTCTCTCTTTCATCTTCAACAAAGTGTACGCAAATTTCCATTACAATATCCTGTGCTGCTGTGGAGTATGTAGAGATGCATATGAATGATAAATGACCCGCAGGCAATGGGTGTTTGTGATGACCAAACTATGAAATGTAAACCACCTATTGTGTGGTGCCTTTTTCGAAGAGGACATTGTCGCACCTTGCCTCGTACTGTTGATTCTCATTCATATTTAAATTCAGTTTATTTGAACACGTGTCGCCCTGTGAGCCGATAAACACACTGGAAGAAGCAGCAGTTTGTGTTAATTTTGGTTTGCTGGTTTTTGTTTTTGTGTTTGCTCGTTTGTGCTTGGCGTGATGAAGGGAATGTTTGTATGCTACTGTTCCATTATGATGCCAAATGCACTTTTTGCTCGGTTGCTGATCGGCTTCGCCCTCAAGCGTCATCTTTCAGTGTTCGGGTCTGTATGAAGCATGGCTGAAAAAGCAAAACCCATTTGCTGTTCCTTTTATGTTTTGCTGCCAACATGTCCTCCAAAACCGTCGAGTCTGGCACTTTTGGAGCAGAAAAAAGAACTGTTAAAAATTTGGCATTTCGAACGAATGTTGCATAATTTGACGATGGTCGAGTAAAAGAATAGCTTGAACCAAGATGATGCGTTCCTGACCTTATACTGGAAGTATATATAAACTCACACACGAATACGTACAGCCTTGTCCTAGGGGAATTTGTATGTTCGGCCAAACACCGAACAGTAATCCGCAGGGCAATGGCTTTTGCTTAATTAGACGTAATTAAATCCATTTTTCGTTATCGTGGCGTCTCGTTCATTCTAGTCGGTTTCGTCTGCAGCTGCTACATCAACGGGTTGAGTGCGTTTTGATTGTATGAGTCCTCCCAAAGAACGAACACTCCCGGTTGTTTAAGAATTCCACCCTGAAGACCCCCGGACCAGTTTAGCAACGTAGGAAGGCAAGAACTCCGTCAGTGGTCGCGAGGGCGCTGAAACGTAAAGACTGATGCAGAGCGCACTGCCTCTCCTCTATCTCATCATCATCATCATCTGTTATGCTGTGGAAGCGTAGGGCACGCGAAAGCGATCGTGTCATTCCCTGTTCCACCATCGAACAAGTGTTTCAGAAGATTGGGGTTTGGGGAAGAAGTGTTCGAGCCACGACGATGGGTTGGTAAAGACATTGGTAAAGACACATGATAATAATGCCAATTGCAATTGTGGTCGAGCTGTTCCTTTGGCGCACGACTGTGCGAAACATAAATCCTCCCCACCGAGAGCACATGTTTTCGGTGGCATTTTGGGGCGCAGAAACATAAAGATGGTCGCGCGGATTCACAGTTTTCTACATTTCTGGTTGCTGTGGCTGTGGCTGGATTAAATAAACGGTAGATAGCACACATTTTTGCACACTTCAGCTGTTTGCTACTACTTCGGTAACCATTTTTGCCTCAGAAGTTGCATAAGAAGGAAAGTTGTAAAAATGAAAATTGTACACTTATTGAATGTAACATAAAGTCAAAATGTGTTGCTTTAATGAATGGAAAAGTCTTAATAGTGTAATATTTGCTTAAAGTTGTATCTAAAAAAGCTGTATTGACGGATTTGAAAGGATCGGGGTGAAAAAAGATCTTTCCCATACCGGGAATCGAACCCGGGCCTTCTGGGTGAAAGCCAGATATCCTAGCCACTAGACCATATGGGAGATGATGAGAGGGCGATTCAAAATAGTTGAAGTACCAAACGATACACGAGCACACTCCTGTGTGGTACGTTGAGATCCTCGAAATGGAGGGAGTAACTATGTGAGAGCTGATGAGTGCTGCTGCAAATATGATGAATGAAGATTTTCGATGCCAAGAATAGGACAGATGGAATAATGATTAAACATAAAAAATCAGTCTGTAGAGAAGTTCAAGATATCCTATCGCGAATATTGGGAGATTCACTGAATTATTATACCATGAAAATGTTAACGTGTAGCTTGTGTACGGAGTACATGGACTGGAGCAATTTAACGTTATATTATAGTAGATTTGTGTTCGTTGAGAACTATGCTACAAAAGAATAGAGCACAAAACATCACTGCATAATTTGGGATGTGGTACAGAACATAGATGTTTAATTTGAGCTGCGAGGGCTAGTCCCATATTGTCTAGTGGTTAGGATATCCGGCTCTCACCCGGAAGGCCCGGGTTCGATTCCCGGTATGGGAAAGCTTTTTGCCCGAAAGGTGACCAAAGGACAATTCTGAAGTTTGTTAAAGCTAGTAGTACTACTAGATTCAATAATTAAATTTCTTATTGTCTTTATTTCTTAATTTCTTAAAGGCTTATAAATCTCACAATATCACTTATATGTTTGATAATTCTTCGATTGTTCTTAGTCATAGAGTCTAATTTGTGCTTTCCAAAAAAGCTTAAAAAGATTAATGAGAAATTTCTTCCCATACCGGGAATCGAACCCGGGCCTTCCGGGTGAGAGCCGGATATCCTAACCACTAGACAATATGGGACTGTTGGAAAAGGCTCGCTTAAAACGGACCCCATCGCTGGTTATACTGGCGAACTGTAAAGCATATTTTGAAATATAGTTGAAAACATAAACAATTTTGGGTTCTAATGGAAAAATCAATAACTATACTTTCATAATATTTTCAAGCCTTGCACTTTTCCTTTTGGTCCAATCCACTTTACCACGTTGAATGAAGCAACAGCATCAGAAATAGAGTCATAGTATCGTAGCGCCTATAAATCATACCCGAGAGACACTTTTTATTACGTTGTCCTACCCCAAAAATCGTCGACCAATTGATTGTTAAATCCATTTTTAATTCCTTTCGGCAGCCGTTACCGGCCATGTTAAATCACGGTGTGTAAGAGACACATCCGGCGCCGGGAAGGGTTACATTTTCGCTGGTAATTAAATGTTTGATTACAGACCAGCGGCTCCTCCCGGCTTCATCGGGCCTACATTACGATGCGTTTTCTCTGTTTGGTGTTATTTTGACATAGGCTCGGGAATAGGCGCAACATATTGTCATTGTAATCTTTTGACGGCTGGTAATTCATTAACGTCACTCAGAGAGGGGCGATGTGGATACCGTCGTCATCGTCATCGCTGCAGCCAGTCTGTTTATGATGCATTTGCTGCATGGTAGTCACCCTTCTTCTTTCCTTACGAACAGGTTGAACTTACTATAAATTATTAAACTCTCTTCACGTTCGCGGGTTTGTCTCACTCCCTTTCAGTGAGCGGAGTTTGGCATGATGCAATTGCGGTGTGTGCTCTGCTGTTCTCCTGTCTACTCCCAGCTTTTATGGTGTCTTCCATCGTATCAACAAGCATATCATCCGCATCATTACAATCGTCCAGAGGGGGAACTATTAAGCGAATAGGGTGAAAACAGAAGATAGCAATCGACGTAGAGCAAGAGAGAGATGGAATCTGTGTGACAAGCTCTTCCCTTTGTTCCTATCCTTCCCGTCCTTCGTGGGGTGGGGTTTTACATATATGTACATGTTGCATCGATCGATCAGACAGACATGGATGCTGACAAGGACATCGTTGAAAGGCCGTATGGTAGCAAGGGAAAAGGGATCAAATACTGCCTTTGTTATTGGACAAAAGTGATATGCCCCCCGAATTGTCGGTGACTGTGGGTGAAAAACAAACCCCCTGAAGGGTGGAAAAGCCGTACCATATCGTGTTCCATGCTTGCTTCTATTGTATCCTTCCCTAAGCGGTTGTTGAAAGACAGCAAATGCGTATCCTTGCCCGTTCCCTAACGTTTGTTATTATTTGTTTTGGTAGCATTCCACCATCTCCCTCTCTCCAATGAACTTTCTACACCCCCGTCCCAGGCGAGGCCCTTGAGCTCTCCCTCCGCTTCCATTCGGTACCTGTCCCAAAGTCCCTCCAATTCCTTTTCCTCACCTCCGGGAGAAGCGCCGTCTAGTGATGTTTGGATTCTGCGCAGATCCTTCTGGTGATGATGACTCATCGCCGGCCCCATCCCACTGCCGGTGTACTGGCACAGGCACATTATTTACTTCCGAACTTGTTTGGAGCCGCATGGGCAGGGGTGTGCTTAGAAGAAGGTAAATGGCGGGTCTTTAGACGGTATGATGTGTTTTCTTCTCGCACTTCCGGTCTAGTCTCTTAGAATCCTCGACTTTTATAGTGGTCGTGTCTGGAATTGATTAATGGATGCAAGGATAAATCTGTTGTGGGTCGTTGGAAGTTGGTGGAGGAGAAGCGCAATAGAATAATTCTTATGCAACAATAGAATGAGCTAAGTCGATTCTATTGATCCGTTCATGATTGTATGCCCAATATGTATTTGCCCGCTTTGCTGGAGTTAATAATCGTAAGAAAAATTAGTAATTCATTTTGTATCCATGTTTTCCCTTCTCGTTACAGGTAATTATGACTGAAGATGAACTGAAGGACGAGTTCTAGCCAATTGATGCATGGTACACGCTGAAAGGTGTAGTCATCACAAAGGTTAAATGTGTATGGACCGCCGATGAATGGCCTTGGAAAGTCAAGTCCTGTCTCGCGACGGTTTCATTTCCCTATCACTCGCGTTTGACATTGAGCGATTGCATTTATTGAAGAAGTCTACTGACCCTTATATTTCGACATCGACATCGAAAGCGAACCGGAAAGCAAACAAACAACAACAAACCGCGCTCGTTCCGCCTTGACGTACGAGCTCAACCAATTCCAAAGAGAAAGAATGGTATTGGAAGCGTGCTTAATGCTACAAGCCATTACTATACGGGACACTCCCGGTTTCAAGGTGGAAAGAATAGCAAGGAAATGGGTTAGCGGGCCAGGCAAGCAGGCTAGTAGTTGTCCACGGCCCACCAGGTCCATGTGCTAATGACATAATTGAGGCGTGAAACGTCGCCAATCGGTGTGGACGGTTTCTTGTTAGCACACCCGTGTGTGCAAGTGGAGGCAGCAGCGGAGATGCATTAGTCATGCCATGCCAAGTAGCTTGTACTTCGAAGCATTACCACCAACCGACCAGGCATGCTTGGTCATGATTTTCCATGGCGCCATAAAGCGGAAGAAAAACAAACATGACTAACATCCGCCCCGGTGTCTGTCTGTGGAGGTGCTGTTGACGGGAACTAGGAATCGATCAGTTCGACACACTCGTTCATGTTGAGGCGTTTGTCATTCTTCTACTATCTGTTGACATTTAGGCTTAATTTC
Source organism: Anopheles epiroticus (assembly GCA_000349105.1). Taxonomy (NCBI): domain Eukaryota; kingdom Metazoa; phylum Arthropoda; class Insecta; order Diptera; family Culicidae; genus Anopheles; species Anopheles epiroticus. Next base: position 57,119 of record KB671058.1, on the reverse strand, counting down.
TAACCGATAAGAGAGTCCCCACCGCGTCAGGTCAGGGTTTTAGCAAACGTTGCGGAAATTGTGTGCTGCCTTAATTACGGTTAAGGGAAATATGTAACCCTCTATTACAAGATTTGCGACGAGGGAACAATTTCATCGGTATGCTGCTATCCAAGGTTGGTTAAATATTTTGACAGCTACATTAAAATAAAACCCCTGGATCGGCAGGGGTTTACACATACCGACAGAACCTTGCATGATTGTTTGTCTTTAAAGCGTTTGTCACCTGTCGTGTTGTGCTCTGGAACAAGCAGGTCGTTTATTTTTCGAATGGTCTGGTTGAACACGCGATTATATTGGCAACGGAGTGATGACGAGGCTTGTTTTGCCCTACCACAGCAATATGTTATCAAGGTCCAATTATCAAACGATTGGACGAGGTTGTTAAATGAAGCTTAACAGCATTAGACTCTCGAATAAAGGTGGAGCCGCTATGTGGTCCCGAAATTGGGCAAAGCTTGGCAGACTACCGGCTAATATCCGGAACAAATGTTTTGGGAATTTCGTTAACCTCTTCTTTCGCAGCTCTCCAGGGAACTATAATTTCCCTTTAACCTGTGTTAAATCAGTGGATAGTTTAATGGAGAGGATTTTTTTGCTACACGAACTCTGGCCGTTTCTATGATAGATTCTCCTGGCGCAATATTTCCCTCGTGAGAAAGAGTAATAGAGAGGAATACTTTATCGTTCTAGTTTTGAAAATTTCATCCCTCAAAAAGGGAGGGAAGTATACGAGATGAATTCTTCATCCTCTATTGGAGTGAAGTAGATGCGGAAACATGATCGGTTGCATCCCGTCGGTCAGTGATCCCGCATCTCTCGATCTATGATGTATGTGTGCTTGTGTGTGCGCGCTGAAATCGGAATCACTTATCATTGGCATTTCCTTCTGTTTGCCTTTTCCGTGTGCTTTGTTCCTCCCTCAAGTTTCCGCTTATGTTGCAGCTTGTGGCTCATAGCGCGCGCTCTACTTGTTTCTTGTGGAGTGTTTTTTTTATTGTACTTACCCTCTCAAACAGTGATCATTTGTTGCTTGCTTATTTGATTTCGATCCCTCACGCCCGTTGAAGCTAGATCCGGTGCGCATTCGAGTTCGAGTGTGTCGAAACGTAACGTTTGATTGTTTGTTTCTCGTATCTGCAGAGCGAGCAGACGAAAAAAAAACAGCTGTTACATTCACTGTGTTATCGTAGCTCGAAGATCGTCCAGACTCCGGCTCACATTAAGCAGTCTTCACAGGGCTTCACGCTAATAATGGACTGATCGGAATCTAATTTAAATCATCATCTTTCTGTACCTAACTCGCAAGCCCACAGGCATCAAAGGCTCAGGCGCGGGAAATTAGACACTTCCACCCGGAATCTCTAATCTCGTCGGTTCGCGTCTAGAGATGATGGCATAATTAATTTGGTGCCCATTGATCGATTCGTACCAAAGAGCTTTCAGGTTCGGACCTTAATTTAGTGTGTGTTTCGGCCAGACCCGCAAGCTCTCCATAACAAAGCAAACTCATTTAAATAAACCCTGAAGAAATGGGCCCGAAATGAAAGCAAGCCCGATCCGATCGACCAAGAAGCGAAACGTTCAACCCAGCTTCAACCTGTCGTTATCAACCAGACGGACTTGGGGTGCTTATCATCACACATATGCTAAGGAAACTAAGAGCGCGTTTGTATGTGTATGGTGCGGATTTTTTGAGAGTGAGAGAGAGAGGGCTAGTTTATTTATTATTTTATTTCGTGCTGGAAAGGCAGAAAAGTCGGTGATATTCGTGAATACACTCTCATTATTCCTAGTGCAGTTTGATAGTGAGCGCGTTTTCACGACTTTCTCACGCGGAGAGCCTCTCGCGAGAAAGTGAACAATACGAGGAAGAGTATCGGATTTTGATAGGGCAGGGACAGTCAATCTTAAAGCTAAAAATTGGAAACGACTATATTCCTTCAATAAAAGTACAGACCAAATTAAAATTCTTTGATAGGGTCAAATAATGGTATTTTATAAAAGCCTTTTTGATTTTTTTTGAATGTCTAAAACTCTAGTACAAGTATGTTTTGTAAACTTTTTATAAACAGCACGGTCAATGTGCGATTCCACGCTACGAGGAGAGTACATAAATGAATACGCCAGTGCCAGTGCACAGATTGCGGACCCCTGGATACGCTGCGCTAGAAACGAGCGCGTTCGCTCGAAGCGTTACTATTCGCTGTGCGGCGTTAGACGCGTTCGGATCGTTTTAGTCGCGGCCCTCGTAGACAGGCCCTCACGCTGAAGAGAGGTGTGGTACTAGAGTTTGTTTGTGTGAATATTAGGAATTTGGTGTTGTTTTTTCAATAACATCGTTTGTGGAAAACTACTATGTTTTGTGATAGTCTCAAAAAAGAAGTGCTACATTGTATCTTTCACCGCATGCGGTTCGAAGGATCAAATTCTAATCGCCCTGAAGAGTGAAAGTGAAAACAATTGCTTGTTACAATTAATGTTTGAAAAATATCGATTGGTGAGCTTACTTAGAGCTTAGGGTAATCTGTGGAACATACTTGCCCACAAAAGAATGATTATTACATCTAAAGAAATATTCATACCATACGCAAGTGAGTCTTCACCCTCACCGAATCGTCCTTTTGCGATTCTTCCTGTATCTGTATGAGTGTTGCTGGCTAAAAGTGAACTGTTTTGCACATCTACACACACACACATACACACACACACATAGTGCAACACACCCATCACTAAGCTTTTCCCTTTCATAGGACGTACTTTATCGTAGTAAAAAAGGGACTCGCTCGGTTTAATCCTTGTGGGTGGGTGGGAGAGTGAATGGGTTAGTCTTTTGTATGGTATTAGCAGTGACAATGCATCGGAATTTACTCGAGCGATACTGTCGTCGTCGTCCTTGCGAAGTGACTCATCCTTGTTTCGTCGCCCCTTTATACCGGTATGAATTTTTACGTCAAAACTGGTGAAGAGGGCAGGAAAAATCGACCCAACTGTCTTAAGCACCGAGTGCAAATATTACACTTTTACGACGTTTTGGACAATGTGACCGTGGATATTCGCACCTTTGGTTATTGTGGACTAGATAACGAGTATACCTAGTGTGGCATGATTGTTCCACTCATTGCGTTCACCTGTTTTGATGATTTTCAGCAAGATTTTACATTAGTTCTTGTGGTGTGCTTTGTCATTCTAGGCGCGTGTATGAGTGTCTGTGTTCGTGTACAGCTTTTTTATCAGATCGCACAAAATATACCTTAGTGCATCGTGTAGTGTTTAGCGACAGAAGAGGAAAGGCTTTTCGGTAGAGCAGCCAAGCCGCAAGAGCAGCTATAAACCAAGTGCCGCAAACCGCATCCATCCATCTATACTCGTAAATTCACACCTGTGTCTTCCGCAGCACGTTGCGCACGTGCCAACGCAATCGCCAACGGTGACGAGAAGGACGAGTTTCGTAGTCTTGTCGACGACGTTTTCGGAAAGCATCTGAGTCCTTTTGGCGGCTTCTAGTGCGATACAACCGCATTCCAGCGACACAAAAAAAAAGAAGAAAAATGAGTAGTGTTTGTACGCGCTCGTCAACGTTCAATGTAATGTTTCAACGATTTGCTTATGTACATTTGCTAACTATTTCCTTTTCCTGTAATCCCTTTCCTCGCCAATCCTTATTTTCTTAACTGGTTTTTGCTCACACTCATAGGCTGTTTTCACACCAACAGTTTTTTTTTTGATAAAATAGATGATCTGCGTTTTACGTGTTATACAGTTTGCTAAACGATGCTTTCACCCGCTTTTACAATCACAATAGGCAACATAAAACGAGCATAAATTTTACGTGATTTTATTGAACATATTCTCCTTCCGTCTTTTCGTGATAAATCATCTGCAGTTTGTTGGCCTTCCTTTTTCTCTCGCTCGCTCGGAAGGTGTTGCCTAATACTGCGTTTGTTTTGTTTTCCACTGGGTGTTTTCCTCTGTTCCGAGACGCGCATGTAAGTGTGTGCGAATGTGGCACTGCCCTGAATTTTGGCACGTGTTATATTAGGCCCGCGTTATACAACCACGATTAAGGCACTCCTGAAGTGCACTCAAAAGGTTCGATTACAGTGGTTATGTCAATTTAACTTTTATTGCCCAGAGGAGCGAGAAATATCTACCATCTGGTCTGCTGCGCTCAATAATGTGTCATTAGTTTTTCATGCTTATTTAGCGTACGAAACTACCAAAGCGTGTAAAAGAGAGTCGCTTCCTGATTTTACACTCCATTAGGCCGTTTTTTGCGAGGAGTCTAATTTAGCTAGAGGACACAGTTAAGGGTAGAGAGCAAAACATAAAACAGAAAATGTGAAAACATGGCCTTTTTGTGGGCAAAACCCCCTTTTAACATGAAGCTTCTCTCTTGGTTTTCCCTTTTTCCAATTCTTTTCGATAATATCATTACACTCTTTCCAACCTTTTACATCATCGTCCCTATGCGCCTCCGTCGTGTGTCCCGAATATTATTAACCCGCCTGTCCCAGCGCCCTATCCGTTCTCCTTTGACGTCAGCAAAACTTCAAGGCCATTCAGCCATCAGGGAGGATGGGGCCATCTTCCGGAAAGTACATCTCTTTTGTGTGTACGTGTGCGTTTGCATAATTTTTGGCAACGTAAAGGGACTAGAAAGCGTGTCCTAGATGGATCGTTTGCCAAGAAAAACAGTGTGTCGATTCAAGCGAGAACATCGCAGCGCCAAAGCAAGGAAGGACTCATTTTCGCTCGGTTGGATTTCGTAAGTTTTTTTTGTAGAATGTATGAGCTGTTTTAAAGGCCCCTGGAAGGAGTCGAGTCTGACGACCTAGCAGTAGATCTGCAACAAAAGTTGGGTGCGATTCCATGTCAAGGACATTTATTTCAAAGCGAGCGCCAATGCGTTCGTATGCAGGTTTTCGTGGGAGTGAAACAGTTTTTCACACTGCGGTACACGGTACGATAATTTATTGCACGTTGTTCAATGCAGCTGGGCAGAGCAGGTTGGATGTTTCGACTGCACCCATCGCCAATGTCGCTCACTTGCTGAAAGGTGTCTTATTGCGCGTGTTTTTATAAGCTTCAAGACACAACCAATAATCGACCGATGAGTGTTGCGGTACGGTGTGCGGTTACCAAAAAAATACAGACTCCCTGCAGTTGCGCTTCATCTTTA
>KB671058.1:20533-47863 GCA_000349105.1 Anopheles epiroticus | reverse complement strand
CCCCCCCCCTTTTTAAACATAAACTTATTCCAGTCTGATCAAACAGAAACACTGTCACTGGTGGAAGAAAAAGAAGGAGGCATTCACCTGCACTTTGTTACCTTTTCCGGTATTTGCCAGGCCAGCCGGCTGCCCTGCCGGTCCCCACCGATAAGGTGTCGGTGGGTTGTCTATCGATTTTGCCCCGAGATCAGCCCCCGATGGGTCGTTGTTTGGTATGAACCTGGGACCTGGGGAAGTGATTTTCCTCGACGTGCTGCTGGACGACTTTCACTCTAATCGTTCGCGTTGCCGTTGTCGTTACCGTTGCCTGCACCGCGACCCACTGGCAGGGGAACGGGCGGTTTAAGAGATAAGTAAACGAGCGCCTGACAAAACCTCTCGCAGACGGGCGACGAATGGCCGCAAGAACTGGCGATGGCGGCTGCAAGACCTTTGGGCTCGCTTCCGCCGGAACTAATCATTTCCGAGGCGACGATTCGAGGCGTGGATGTTGGCGGAGTGCCTCAATCAGCTGAAAGAGACGAGAGATTGAGATACTACCGTGCTTTCGCTCTGTTGTCTCCACATTCCCACCCATCTGGTCGCAACGTCCGATGTCAGGGTTTCCCAATTTTAAAAATCGAGAACCGGTGTGACTTTCGATTATTCCTCCCAGTACCGCGCCCGCCAGCCCCATTAGTGTGCGAATCGAGGCGTAAAATTTCACATTTTCCACGTCCCGCGTTAGTTGTTTGTCAAACGGTTGGTGCCATTTGGCCCTAGCTAAAACGGGGCGCGTTGTGAAGTGTTGTTCATTTAAACAAGTTCCAATGACGAGCGAGAAACGGGCCGTGGTTTGACTTGTGGTAGTGATGTGACACCTGTATTTTGGTTTTTGGTAATTCATGGTGTTTCACAGATGTCGTTGACGTTTTAACCGATGTTGAGTTCGATGGATTCCGTTACCGTCGAGAATTGGAGATATCGATGCGTTGATTATGTCGAATTGGACGTCTCATCACATCCACAATAGATAGAGTAGCAGATACCAAAAAAACGTGGCAAATCGATTTTTTTTTTTCTTACCATTTGGACAGCTTGATCCAATGCACAGCGCATGCTGAAGGACATTGTGCTCATGCCACTGTCTGTTCCAAGGGCCGTTGCAATGTCTAAATATTTGATGCGGTCTGCTAGCCCGTCGTTCTGCACACGAACCGATTATCGACCAAGACAACCAGTGCCTTGCTTTGCTCGATGCATTTTTCATTTCCGTATCGATTTAATAAAGTATGTCCAGCGGGCGCGCATCGCTGACGTGTGGTTTGAAGATTGAAAATGTCTGATGTAATGATAGTTTCTACCTCTTCACTTTGCGCACCGGTTCAGCTGGAATCGCTCATCGACAAGGTGGGTTTGTTTTTCTTTGCCTCTCGATATTTCCCACCTTGCAAAAACAGGCCCAACTCTTCCCCGAGCTTTTCTTACTAATTGATTAATGTTTCCGTGTTTGCTCGTGTAAGACATCTGATCTGCTTTTTTGTTTTCGGTTGTAATCTCTATCGCACGCCAGTTATCATCACGGTTCAGTGCTAAAAACATCATTCGGGCCGCTCTGCCCTGTTAGCTGGCGAACCGTGGATCGTCATTTGGACACGAGGTAAAGTTGAGACACAATCCTTGTGGCCGCTGGGGCCCGGGTTGCATAAAAGAAATCGAAACCCGAACGGCTTCGAACCAACGCTGTTCACTTTCGACGCGTATAAAAGTACACCTATCGCTATCGAACAATCTTGTCTCGGTGGACGGGCTTTATCGATCGCGAGGCTGCCCTGCAAGTCGATCCCCGACCCAAGGCGGGATGAACCTGCCGCCGTAAAGAAACCCCCAACCACGGGGCCAGGGCGGAACATGCGAAAAAAGTAGTCCGAGTTGGACAGTTAACACGTGAAGCTTTCGTGAAGTGACGATCAACAGAAAGAGATCATTTTTAATCGAACAAAAGCCTTTTAAGACGCGGAAAAGGTTGAGGGCGCGCGGGGAAGCGCCTGGTGTTTGTCTTACCAGTGTTTGTTTCTCAACAACCCGTGCGGCGCATGTTCCGTTCGATTTCTGGCTGCGTTTTTTAATGCTGTTCACACAAGCTTCCCAAAAAATGGAAATGAAATAAAACCAGTAAACTCGGTAGGAGACCTGATTTTGAGCTTGCCGTATTTTTGCCGAACAGCTGGCTGAACACTGCTTTGGCGGCATACCGCTTTCCATGATCGCCCTGGACATTCATATGGTTATTTTGTAAATTGTGAGCCGCCGCCGCCACCGCCGTTGCTGCTGCTGTGTTTGCTTTCGATCATAATGATGGTGCTTTCTAAAACCACCACCATCACAACTCGATCCACATATCCCATCCACGGCCCGAGACTTTGGTATGAGCCGAAATAAAAAGCGCTATAAACATTTGAAGTCGTCTACAGGGCTTCTGCGGTTCTCGGAGGCTCTGCGGTTCGATTGGAGGAAGGGCACTGGGAAGGGATACATATATGTTGCTCTTTTTTTCTGAGGAAAGGCGATTATGATGACGCTCGCAGCGAAAGAGGGGCAAACCCTTTGGCACTGGAGATTAACATCGGGGAGCAATGTCGACGGCATTAGACTAGACGTAGGATGAACTCCTACTTTTAATCATGCACTTTTTATTTAAGCGCTTAAGAGAAGGAGAACAAGAGAAAGGTTTCGCCTTTTTTTTGCGTACACGAAACATATGATTGATCATCCACTTTTTGGCTGGCCACCGATCTTCAGTTACTTCGTCTCTGCGTCTACATAGTTAAAGACCACGAAAGGAACAAATTGAAGGCGAGGTTATGTGCGTACCGTGCACTTCCTAACACGTGATGAAAAACTCATTTTTCGCTCCCGAGTCTCAGTTTCTCCGCTTTTTATCTTTTTTGTTTTTTTTTTTCTTTTCATACAGGGTCGTTTGCAATTTTCGATTTTGAGTGTTAAGTTTTACCTCTTTACTTAGTTTCATCTCGTCTCTTAGTTCATCTTCTTCTTCAGCAAACGTGTGTGTTTGCTATTATTGCTTTTATTATTTATTTTGTTTCTGTTTTGTTTTCTTCCTTTTTTTTTCTTTCGCAGATCGGATTAATTTCTCATTCTTTCCGACCCCGGGGGGCAAACTTGGTGGAGATTGTTTTACGTGTCTTTTTTTTATCGTTCCGTTCCGTTGTTTCGTTTCCTCTTTGAGTTTATGTTTAGGAGGTGGTGTTGCTTTTCGGTGCTACATACAGGTCTGGCCTGGCCCGGCGCTTGAACTTATCCCGTGGGTCTTTTGCAATAGCGAGCGCCTGCCTTAATCACCTTACCACTATGGGCGAGTGTGTTTGAGAGAAGGTGCAGGGGTAAAACACAAGTAGCAATAAGCAAAAAAAAAAAATCACAACGGCAAACTTTTCCACAGTCCCGTTTGGCTTAGTCTATCTCCCTATGGACGACGTGAAGATCTGGGGAGAGTCAACACGCTTCCAGGGCAGATATTGTTGCCTTCCCTCTGACGCATCGTGGATCGTTTGACTAGGTCGTTAATCAGTAGCGCACGTAGTTTCTCATCATCTCGCGGAAGCCGACGTGTCGAATTAGAGGAACGAACTGCCCAAAACTGCACAAACCAACCCCCCCCCCCTCATCCCTTCGCCATGGTGATGGGGAAAGATTAACGGGAAAGTCCCACGGCACATCAGTCCCAGCATCATCTCATCATCATCAACATCATCTTAATCAACGCCATCAACCGAGCTAGCGAAAAACCGAGCAGGTGTCGGAAGTAAAGCATCAACATGAAGTGTTTCTCCCTTACCTGAGAGGTCCCAAAGGCATCGGGAACCGTATCGTGTTTGAATACGGCCCCAGCGAGAGCGAAAATTGTGTGCGGTCAATCAAAGTCAGACGTGTTGCGGATTGGTTTCCTAATGGTCGTGTGTGCTAAATCGGAAGCCGCCGGGCGTCACTTAACAATTAATGGCTGGTGGATGTGTCTTGGTTTCGTTGACGTTACGCTTTACCTGTCCTGTTTCAAAAAGTCCTTCCCTTCCCAAACTGATCGCTTTCTGGGTTTATGTCCAATGCTCCAACGTTTACTATAATATCTAACTGGAAGGACCAACAATCCTCACGGTCAGCTTGTGCAAACGTTTGACGTTTAACAAAATCCAGCTTTTCCTTAACCTCTTCATGCTTTTGGGATGAAATATTAGCATAAGAAAAACTCCACAACTCCTCCCTATTTGTTTGAGATAAAACGTTCAAATGTAGCTCTTCTTAACATTTCAACATGTTCTCTTTCTTTTGCGATTTTTGTGTGCGCGTGTGTTGTGAAAATACGACCTTCAAAATGTATTGTTATTGATTGAATCCACATCATAATTTCACCTTCCGCAAAACACCTCCAGTTCGGCGGAACTCGCAGCGAGTTCGTCGGCAAACTGCGTGCCCTCTGTGAAGCGGGCGGTGTAACAGGGCTCGCCGGTAACGGAGGAGGAGGTGGCGTTGGTGGTGGTGGAGGAGCAGGGGGTGGAGTAGGCGTGGAAGAGAAGCGGATCAGCAAAAGCACCGACGACATCGCGGATAGCGACGAGCGGGACATGACCAATACGCAGGTAATCCAAACCATTCACAGTAACGCGTCTAAATCCGGCCCACTTTTACTGCACATTAACCTGATAACGTTCCCTCTTAAGGATCAACTGCAGAGAGTGAGTGAATCGTTCACTCAGCTCTATTCTTCTGACTAACAATCGTGTAATGGTGACAACTTCGTTAACCTTTCGATGCAACTACTTAACCGAAATCAAACCTACTAGATGACATCATTGATCGATGACTAACAGCACGTTTGTTCTCTATCCTTCCCTCCCTTCCTTCCAGCTATGGTTTCGTGGCGTCCGGCCATCCAAATTCCGGCACGTGTACGGTTTGCCGACGCGCAAGGAGTGCTGCTACACCGACATTAGCGTCGTACGCAGCGGCAACGATGGCAACTTCTGTGCAGTGAATCCAACGTTCCTGGCAATTGTGGCCGACACCACATTCGTTGTCATCCCGATCGCGACGACCGGGCGTATCGATTTCCAGTGCTGCAAGGTGATTGGTCATGCGGGTCAGATACTCGATCTGAAGTGGAACCCCTTCGACGATCACACGATTGCGTCAGCTTCGGACGATTGCACGGTATGTTAGAATGTCTGGAGATGCTTAAAGCCTCCTGTACGAGGGCAATAGTTTGAAAATATTAATGTCTATTCACAACACTTTTCAGATTAAAATCTGGAACATTCCCGAGGGTGGATTGGTGAACAACCTCACCAACTACGTGACAGAGTTGGTCGGGCACAAGCGCAAGGTGCTGCACATCGAATGGCATCCAACGGCTTCGAACGTGCTGCTGAGCGCTGGTTTCGATCATACCGTGTGCGTTTGGGACGTTGGCAACAATGAGCGTCCGCTGCTGAATGTAATCGATTGCCATGTTGACATGATCTACAGTCTTGCGATCAACCGGGATGGTTCGATGATTGCTACCACGTCGAAGGATAAGAAGCTGCGAGTGATCGAACCACGTAGCGGTATTGTCGTCTCGGTAAGAAGGCCTAACTCTGAGGCGTAATTCAAGGTGCTCTCATTCTGTTCCATTTCTCATATACAGGAGGGCATCTGTCACATGGGTACCAAGTGTTCAAAGGCCGTATTCCTGGACAACGGGCGAATTCTGACCACGGGCTTTTCGCGCCACTCCGATCGTCAGTATGCCATGTGGGATCAGCACAACCTGAGAAAACCGCTAACGCAGGAGGTGATCGACAGCTCGAGCGGTATCGTAACACCGTACTACGATTATGATACACGCATGGTGTACCTAGCGGGCAAGGGCGATGGTAACATTCGGTACTACGAGGTGGTAGACGAACCACCATACGTGCACTATCTGAACCAGTTCCTGTCCGGTCAGCCACAGAAAGCGCTCGGCTTTATGCCGAAGCGTGGCCTCAACGTGCACCAGTGTGAGGTGTTTCGCTTCTACAAGCTGCATGCTGCCGGGAACATTTGTGAACCTATCTCGATGATAGTGCCGCGCAAGTCAACCCTGTTCCAGAGTGATCTCTACCCAGATACGCTCGCGAACGTGCCAGCGATCGGTGCAAAGGAATGGTTCCAAGGTCGTAACGTATCTCCGATCCTTATGTCCATGAAGACGGGTAAGATTGGCGGATTGGTTGTGTTGAAAGTGACGACGACGACAATACCATATTAATAATTGGCTCATTTTCAGGTGAATCCATTCTGGAAGTGTCCAATGGCAAATCGAACCGTAACAGTATCGAGTCTAAAATCCAACGGACACATTCCATCCACCTCGCTAATGGAGGAAATCAAACAAACGGAGGCAGCAACACCAATGGTCACACTGTAATACAGCCGATTTCGAACGTAACCGATAAAAATCCTCATCATCATCAGCAGCAGCAGCAGCAGCAGCAGAATGGAAATTATGGAACAAATCTGACTAACGGAAACAACCATTCCATCAGCGTGAAGCAGCAGCAACACTCACTGAACAAAGAGAACGAACTACTTGACAACCGCAAGATGGATAATAATACGAAGAAGTTCGCCTTCCTTTCTCATCCGACCATTCCTGACTATCGACCACAAACGGTAAGACTGCGTTGTGCGAAGAGTGTATCGATCCAAAGAGAGTAGTTCTAATCTCCCGTTTCTTTGATCATGCAGATTATCGAGAAAAGCCAGAAAACGTCCACCAACCAGAGTACAAAATTTCACCAGCTGCAGGCAATCTTTGGACAGCAAACGACAAACCACAAGGACATTGCCAACCTGCAGAACAATCTGCTCAGCAACTCGCGCAACAGCTCCCGAAACAGCTCGCTGGAAAACATTAACTTGCTAAACTCAGAAAATGAGGTATTTATCACTCCGAACATATACCCCCCGCCCCTTACATGCAAACGTGCTAATTCGTTTAATTTCCAGCTCCGCAAGGCATTTAACAAGCAGGCAGACGAAATCAAGAGCCTACGCAAAACGCTCAACCTGTCCGAAAAGCGTGTCCGCGAGCTGGAAGCGGAAGTGAAGCGGCTGCAGCTGCAACTGAAGCAACACCAGTAGTAGCTTTTCCGTCGCAATAGCTGAGTGACAGCGGGATGACTAATAGAAACATTGTGATTGGGATATGTGATTGTTTCGGAAAAGAGAGTTTCTTGTTTCATTTTTGTTTTGTATTGTATGCTCTCTCTCTCTCTTTTTTTCTTTGGAGTGAAGCGTTGAATGAATCGTGCTGTAAGTGTTTATGTGTTTTGTGCATTTTGTCGAGAGCAGCATTAAACGCGTGCTGTACACATTTCGTTACAATGATCGATGAACTGTGTATTTACGCTTGGTGGGCAGATAAGCGCGAAAAGTTTAGTGTAGAAGAGGTCGTCATACATGACGAACATAGAGAGAAGTGTTATGGTACAGCAGGGGAAGGGTACACGAGAGTAGTTACCAATACCAATCCCCACAGCACCACGACACTTCTATGAGTGGATCATTCCATGAAGGAGAGATAGCGAGAGAAAGGATCCGTTTGATATAAGCACAATAAGAACAATTAGGTTAACGGCTAAACGTAATTGGGAATAGTAACAAGCGAAGGACATTTTGTGACGTACTTGCTCTGCCAAACGCTTTTGCTACACTGCGTGGTACTACTACCATTACGCGCGCCCATTGTACTACCGCTGCTGCCACACTTACTATATGCTACTTACCGTGTACGATCACTGCATGAAAAAAGCACAATAACTGATAGCTGGAAGTTGCGGCTACCTAATATGCTTAGAATTGAACACGATGTATGATACAAATGACAGTATGTTATGTACGATCGGTGCCAGCAGATTCCTTCCCATTTAACCTCTCCGTAACGCTTAAACCCTACAGCAAAGATAGCTTTTTGGCTTTGGCTTGGTAATAATGACGATAATAATGCCACCCATAGGCGATATCCCATAGAGTATTTCATACAATCGATGCAGCAGCAACCCCTTTTCTTTTTGATAAAGCATTTATCTTCTTCGGAACGATCGAATCCGGAGCCAGCTATTAAGACGTTGGGGAGGGAAATAATTTAAATCTAGCATGGCTTTTCTCTTTCTACCTTACAAGAAGCTATACATTTTCTAGATTAAGGCACTGAGAGCGATTAAGGTAAAAAAGATTTAGTTTTTCTTCTTTTTTCGGCAAGAGAATGTACGGAACTGGAGTGAGTGGGTAGGAAGGTGTGAAAAAGAATCGAAAGAACGAGTAGCATGTCAATGAATAGAACGAGCTTGAGTGCATAATTTAATAAGAATCTGCAGAAGTGAAAATCACGCGCAACCGCTAGAAAACGTGAATGTGAAACGCTATAACCACAATTTGGCCTGTATTAGATGGAATGTGAGCAAAAAGCAAAATAAGACAACAGCTCATTAAGGAGCAAACAGCCGGAGATATTTCGAGCTTGATACTTTACTTGTGAAAGAATCTTTCCATTTTTCTCTGTTTGAAGAGAGTATTTTCGTGTTGGATTCGTCACGTTTGCTTTATTTAAAAAATCTCACTAAACTCTATCATTACACCTAGTACATTTGAACATATGATTGGAATCGGCGTAGGAATGATGCGATGCAAGAATGGACGGAAAATGAACCGGAAAACGATCATCTCTAACAAAAGTGAACAAGTCTCATTTGGACGGAAAAATACTATTTAGGTGGTAATTCATTCTAAACCTTACGGAAATGCGTATGACTTCTTACGGCTCCATCTTCCTGGCAAGTGTGACCGCTAGCTGGATGAAGGGAATCAACAGCACACTGGCAAGAACTGTGCGGGAAACGTACAGCGTGCGTGGAGCAGCGTTACACCCGTCTGTGTCGCAGGTGTAGATACACGAGCGGTACTCGATCTGATCACCCGGGTTCCGCACATAGTTACAGTAGTTTCCGAGATCGCGCGATGAGCAGTAACGCTTCGCCCCGATGCCATCTAAAAATGCGAGAGGAAATTCCAATGAACCGTATTCGAACGTAGGTGACATTACACAGCAAAACACGTGCAAGCAATGGCGGGGTGAGATGAGTGAAAGCAAAGTGTGTTAGAAAACATGCAAAGAAGATGTGAGCTTGCAACGGAAAAGGTGAAACACACAACCACACTAAAAGCGAAAAACAAAACCGAACCATGCATTGCCGTCGACTTGATGCAGTACTCTGCCTCGAACACGTGATCACACGGTTCCGGCTTGAATGGTGATGCCTCATCCGCGACCAGCATGTCCGAACAGTACATGGAGTGGGCGGACGAGCACTGGTAGCAAAGGATACCGTTCGCTAGAAAGGTAAGAGCCATAAAGGTGTGTGTTTGTATGTGTGTTAGACGTTTAAAGTGGGTATGCTAAGGACCTGCCCCAATTAGTGGAATTAGTCAAAAGATTCGTATAGTTATCCCATGTTAGATGTTAGTTTTAATTGTGTACCAACAGCAGCCACCAAGCACCAGATTAGTCTGATGAAGAGCCATGCAGCGCAGTTAAAGCAGGGAATGATTGGAGGTACCTTCGAAGCGGCCAATATGCTTGATGCAGTACTTGGCCCCGTACACGTTGGAACAGTCTACTGGCTTCAGGTCCGGTGTATCGAACCGTTCGAACCATTCGCTGCACTGGAACGGTGTCGTCGAGTCGGTCGTATTGCATACGTAGCAGCTGATGGCCGTGGCTGTGTGTAAAATAGTTTTGGTTTTGGATGCATTTGCAGTTTCGAAAATACCCGGTGGTCCGGAAGGTGGAGAAGAAAGAATCATTAGTAAGCAACTTATCATCTTGACGCTCGCTCGTTTCCCACTAGTGACTGCAAAACGGCGGAACGTGTCTAACGAAACGAATATAACTGCGCTTATCAACGAACGTTGAGTATTCGGTTTTTCCTATATCCGCCTGCGGAATGAAAAAGTGCAACCCTCATGCTTTTTATCCAAGAGGAGATAATTATTTTAATGCTCCAGAAAAGCTCTTTCCTTCAACAGTAAGAGCAAAAATGGCACTTAAAACAGAATGGTGGTGGTGGTGGTGGTGGTGGTCACGCTCGGAATTGGGAGCGGAAGGACACACAAAACATTCAACCATTTCTGTCGCTTTGCTCACGCACCGCAGCCCCGTACAGTGTCGCAGTGAGTGTTTGTTAAATGCAGATTTAATCAGCTTAATGCATTCTCTATTAGCACATTATGCCACGTTTGCCTTGTTCAACCAAATCCATGCTCGGTGATGCTTTGCGTTCGTTGGTATTTGAGTTGGATAGGAGGGAATGCCTGTTGAGGTATTTTCGGCTACACTTGAAACCGACGTGAAGTACTTTCCTTTTCCGTTTCGCGAGATAATGGGGAGTCGTTTCGCCTATTCTTGCGCAAAGTAAAATAAGAATTTGAGTAGCGTAAATCAGTGTGTTGCGCACGAAATGCGAGTAAATAGCAAAACCGAGGCTTCAAAACTTCGCCCTCGCCCAGAAGAGTTACAAAGTCAAATAGAGAACTGCTTTTACACTTTGACAAAAGTCCTGCGGGGGTTTTATGGTTGCCTTCTTCCAGTAGCAGCAGCCCTTTTAATAGGAGGAAGCGACGAGATAAAGTGTACAGAGCTTCTCTCATCCATTTCATTGCTTTCATCCTTCCCGTCCCGTGCCCATCCCCTGACAGGCAATATGGGAGCCCAATTGCGATTGTCCGTTGATGCGGAAGAGCACCGATAAGAGTTTTCCACAGCGTACGCCAACCTGGTCCCGTATAAAGCAGGACTCGAATCAGTCGTGTGGTGTTGTACCTTTGCAGCGGATATTGCTGCTAAATGAATCACAGCCTAGGCTAGCTGCTGTAAAGGAGTATTCACGTTCAAATTTTGCTTGGTTAATTCCTTTACGGAAGATGCATCTTTTCTAGAGCACACCGAGACTCGTCGTCGTTGTGCTTGTTTGATCGATTTAGCATAGTTCTCACTTTTCACCTGGATCATCCAGCCGATCCTCAGTACTTCTCACTGGGCGAGTCTCACCATTGCTCACCTTGGCTCACGATGGTCTTAAACAACAACAAATCCCAACCCCTCTTCCGAATGACTCATTTTCATACTGCTGCTGCACCCTCCCTTAACAGAGGCTCATTCCAGTTTTCCTTGCCTACTACACACACCCAAAACTTACCACTCTCTATAGCGGCCAGCAGGAAAACCACTCCCAGTCCAAATTGCTTCATGTTTTCCACGTTTAATTAACCTCTCGCCCTCCGATTTACAAGCGTCGCGACGACAGACGAACGACGGACTGACGGCTCTTCTTTTGCTTTGTATCTGCGTTGCGTTACCAACACCGTTGCCAAGGAAACACCTAAAAGCGAAGACACATGCGAAGTAGCCAGAGGGTTTTTACTAGCTTTAAAGCCACAATCATTAGACGGAAGTTTTGTTGCTTTACGTTACGTTTTGCTGCTGCTCCTGCTGCTGATGATGTACAATACGGATACACACAAACACTCTTACAAGATCGTACACACGATCTTGCTTGCGATCGCTGTCAAGCGTTTGACAGGTGAGTTGGATATGTATCGAGCAAACTTCACATTAAAGCAGCGATGCGAGGAAAAAGTGTGTTTCGACGAAAATTTAAATTTAAACGTGCCTCCACGTGCGATGAAAGTTGGCTGCCCAGAAAGGAAACGGTTGCTATCGATACTCCAGCCGCGTCTGAAGACAGAAAGTGACTGCAATGTGGGAGACACAGCGCGACAAAAGCGATAAACAGCCTAGCACATAGCGCGCATGCTCCAGCAACAAATGCAATGGGGAAAAATCAATTCCATTCACCGGTGGCCGGAACGTTCGTGTTAGTATGAATTTGATTTTCCCTGATTTATATTCAGAGAGAAAGGATTTTTTAAGTTTTAATTCTCATTCATTTTCTCGTTCGTTTGCCCGTTTTTTAAACCGGTACGGCGAATAGGCTATCTTAATCATGCTCTCCTGTTCTAAAAGCTCCAAATCTCATGTCGCAAATTAATAAGAGAGAAAGGAAAAGAGACGCATGCACCTGCGATCGGTACTGATAAGAATGTGTGATATGAATTACGAGAGATGGGTTTACCTACTGCTGTGGATGCTCTCCTGTCTGCTCCGTAAGTCTCAAATTAGTGCCGCCTTGAAGAGTGCAGGAGTGAGCGAAACCCATCATCACACGTACACCACCGCATCGATAGCAGATACTCCTCTGGCGGATGCTCTCCTAATATCTATTTCCAACCGAGCGAGCCCCACACCAGCGCGCGATCGTGATAAGGTAGTTGCGCGATCGAAGCTACCTCCTGTTGAGGATGGTCCCCTGTTGCCAGCTATCGTCCAAGCTTCAAAATCCCCTTTCGGCGCCACGCTTACCGTCAAAATCGATCTCGGCTGATGACGATAACAACCGTGCCCGGTGTCACCTCCTGCAGTGGATGCCCTCCCGGTACTCGAGAACCGGGAGAACGTGCTTTATTCGCGCGGCGACATTGCGTGCGGCGGCGGTTAGCGAAAAGAATTCAAAAAATAAATGCCACCATTTTTCAAAGCCAATTCATTCAAATTGCTGTGTGCCTCCTAGCAAGAAAACAGAAATATAAATATATAAAACCCATTTCAGGAGTGTTGCTTTTTTCGGTTCATTTTATTCATTCCATTCATTCTCTTCCTTTTTCATAAATGTCCTTGCTCTTATCACGATGTTGCCATATGTAGTAAGTCTTTCGCTGTTCCTTCCGTCTCCTTTTCCCCACTCGCACACAAGCCTTCACACAATATGCTAATGCTCTCCATGTTTGTGTGTGCGTGCGTGCGTGCGCGAGATAAGATGTTTATTATTTGTTTGCTGATTTGTTTGCTCATGCAAATCAGCTGTGAGCACAAGCTTATGCGTACTGCTGCTACTGCCGTTGACGGTGGAGGTGTAGGTAGTAATGCTGTTTGCAACATATTGTTTTATTTCGTTATCTTTTTTTCTGGGTGGGATAAATCACAGGCCTCCTGCTTCTCCTCCGTCCGTTTAAGTGAACCAAATAAACTAGTTCGTCTATTAAAAATGCATGCAAATATGTGCCCGCCGCATTTCGCAGCGGGGTTTTGATGATGTCCTTTCACTGAACTAAAATGCTATTTTCGTTACGTCTGTTTTGCGAGTTACTGTTTGTTTTAATTTGACTGCTACTGCTTTCTATCTAAAAACCTCTCTCTATCTTCTTCTATTTCATCTCGTTCTCTAGATTTTTATGGGTGGGGTGAGATTATACTCGATTTTCATTTCTATTCCCAACATAGTGAGCGAGGATCTTTTGCAACACCCGTTCACACATTGTCCTCTGTGACGAGAGTTTGTGTCTATGGTTCCCCTTAATCTAAATCCGCCAAATGCTTCATATGCTTCTCAAACGGCACAGGCACACAAAACACAAATGTCCCTTTCTCCCTCCCATTGTTATTTTCCCTGCCCCGTACTCCCCACATTCTCGCCGTTGTACCTAAGTAATAATACAGATTACATATTTAGTTCCGCAGTGAATGAATAACCAACAAAGGAGAGTGTAATTGATGAGTTAATGCGAAATCTTACAAAGCAAATCATACGTCCATATCACGCTACCCCGCCGACAAACGAGTCAAGCGAACGTTAGTTTGGGGTCTTAGCTCGGCTTAGGCAACCATACGTCACTATCAAGCCTTCATCAAGAATTGGTTTCCTGCGCGTCTGGCTCTTCTTTTGCGTCTAACACCAAACAAAAACTATAAAGAAAGCTCTAATGTAAGCAACAAACAAATGTGAAAATAAAATATAAAAAACATAAAAAAAACACAATCTTCATCTAAAACACCGTAATACAAGAGAAATATCACACGCAAAATTGGCGCAAGTGGTGGTTTTGAGCGAAAAGGGAAAGTTCCAATCTAAATTGTGTCCGGATAGTAATGATACGTAAAAAAGGGAGAAAAATAACAAAAATGTCTATGTAATGTCCACTTTCAGTAACGGACCACGTTCGCCCGGTGATCGATCGAGCTTCCGGAAGCACACTCAAAGATATATACTGATTCGTTGAAATAAATATCTTCTCTTATCCAAAAGCACCTTGCTTTTTCTCTCTCTTTCTCTCACTATCTCTCTCTCTCTCTCTCTCTCTCTTTACATACACACGCACTCTCTCTCTCACTATGCCTTTTGCCTCTATTTATCGTTTACAACAGGAAGACACACACACCTCTCCTTCCTCTGATTCTCTTCTGGTTACACGCCCAGTACCTTTCGTCATTTGTTCGGTCTACTACGTCAACGCCGGCTTAACACGTGTCTTCTTGCGCTTCAAACTTGAGTCCGTCTTAAGGGAACGTTTCTTCTTGAGCAACTTCTTCCCGCCCGTATCGTTTCCAGATTTCGTCGTTTTAGCCAGTTTGGTCTGTTTCGGTTTGAGCGCACTCTTGCCAAACTTTCCACCAACTTTGCCCTCGCTGCCGCTACTGCCACTTCCGCTGGCGATGCCTCCACCACCGGCACCCTCCATCGAAGAACCTACGGAAGCGGAAGGTGTAATCAACTCTTCCGCTGCGACCGTTGTACCACCAACGACCGACGTGTCCGCCTGTGTATAGGTTGAGATCAGCTTCGAGATAGCGCCGTGAGACGTGGTCACAATCGTTGTTCCCGATCCGACCAGTGCAGTGGTAACTACGCCGCTGTACGAACAGCACGGTGCCGCATCGAAGCTATCGTCACACTGCATATCGTTTACGTCCATTAGTTTGCTCTCCGATTTCACCTTCTTACCTGGTGTCAGCGCTCCGGGAAGATCGGACAGATTGCCCGGCACGACGGTAAGAAAGTTTGGCAGCGAGCCCGATCCAATGGCGCCCTTAAAGCACAGCTCCGTTGCAACACCGATACTGCCCGCGTGATGCTGCTGCTGCTGAGGAGACACTTTGATCTTTTTGCGAGGCACTTGTTCCTTCGTGCTACGAAGCATTAGCTCCTGTAGCTTCTTACCGCTGCTGCCATTGCCTCCGGCAACGCTTCCCCCACCGACACCGCCGCTCACATCGCACAGGACCTTCGGTTTTTTCGATTTCCCGAAGGTATTGCCGACCTTGCGAGAAATTTTTCCACCGACCGTTGCACTACCTCCGACCGTTTTAAGCGTAACCGATGAACCGCTCGCTTTCAGCATCTGTCGACCGTTGCTCGATCCTGCTAGCCCAGAGCCACCGACCATACCAGGCGTCACTACCGAAAGACCGGTAACATTGCCACTGCCGGGTGTGCCGCCGGTGAGAAGCGCTCCCCCATCCGATTCAGCCACAATCTTGCAAACGTTCGCACCACCACCGCCACCAGCACCAATGCCAGTAATGGTCGGTGGACCGGGGATACCTGCCACCGTTTGCCCACCGGGACCGACGACAACGACCGGTGCGCCAAGGGTGTGATCCCACTGGATAGCGTTCTCCTTCGCAACGTCGATCGTGCAGGATAGCTGATTGGCAATCCGCTTCGTGTGGGACTTCTGAGTCTGTGAACGACGATGACGATAGGCGAAGAAAAGGGAAAATGGAAACAAAATGTACGTGTTAAATGAATGTGAGTGCAGTTCTAAATGCGGTTCTATGTATGTGCGTGGACATAATGATCATGATCGTCAGTAACAGTTGAATGCGAAAGAGAATATTTACAAGAGCAAACCACAATGAACCAAACACCTCGACAGTAAGTTAAGAAGTAGCTATAAACAATAAACGCAATGTTTCAGAGAACACGACCCAACCTAAATTCTCAATCTCAAGAGTGTTAATGCAAACAAGGAAACATACAATGCAAAGCAACACACATGAAATGCCTAGGGAAAGAGATAAAAAGGAATGGCCACAAACCAGATGTTAAACAAACTACAACAACGAAGAAGAAGAAGATAAGAAGAAAAGCAAACAGAAAACACAATCAACGATATAACTTTATTATTGTTTTAGCTATCAGATATTAACACTGTCCCTGGGAAGCTTCGGGAACCTTGACAAACTCGGGTCAAACGAAACAGTTTGAATTACAACGAATATTAACTTGTATTTGTAGCAACCGCGGAGCAAAACGCCAAAAGAAACAATTTCAAACACACATTTGGGGGCTGAAGACCTGACGAACTGCGAGTCCGAGTGGCTTTGGTGATAGTAATAAACGCCTTCCATTCACGAAACGAAAATTGAGATCATACTATTGTTAGCAGAAGCATAAGTAGTGATAGTCGTCCCTCCAATAGCCCCGTGAAGTTATTTCTCTTCTCTACCCGCGTTCTCGACACAACTCTGCTTTAAGGTAGGTAATAACAAACTTTAAACGAGAACGTGCACACGTGTAGGAGGTACACGAATGGCTTCTTGCTGCTGGGTGGAGAATTGTAGCAGAGTTCATTTCATGGTGGCTTCGTTTAGAGCCAATCGTAACTTATAATATCACCATACTACAACAAATAGGGAATAAAAACGAAAAAGGAAGGAGAAAACATAAACTTTTGAATGGAAAACCAAAAACAGTAGACACACAAAGAGAAAATATAGAAATATTGCCATAGAGAGAGAGAGACAAAGAGAAAACAAAAACATGCAATAGAGAATAGTGTAACAAAAAGGAGGAAATGTCTTAACACAAAAACGGGAATTTGGTTTTGAGGACACACACACGCATCAACCCACCACCACCACCACCACCCCGCAATAAAACACATTCTAGGCAACTTGATGCTGCGGCTGATGATGCTGTTGGAATGCGTCGGCAAAGAGAAGCGCTGCCCGCGGACAACATATTACCTTATTGGTGACGCGTGCTTTCGATGAACCGCGCTCGATTTCGATCCGCAGCGCATTCCGCAGACCCTGCAAGGTGCGAAACTCGCAGTTCGGCAAACGTGACAGAGGGTTCGAGTTGGTCAAATCCAGGATTGACGGTCCGAGAGCTTTCCCAACCTGAAAACAACGAATGAAATGGACGTTAGTGTAAGTGGGAGAGCGTTTTTTGTTTGGATGGAAAGAGATTGTATCCCGCTACCTCTTCGAAAACTGCCGGTGTATACTTCGGGGGTACTAGCGTGTGCGTCGTTTTCGCCACAATCTCCTTGCCCCGGGGTGGCAGTATGTTGACGCACTTGCCGGTATTGTAGTTGCACTCCAGCGTGTAGCTCTTGATCAAGCCGGTGCTTTTGTATACGGCAACACGGCCCGATCCTTCCTTCGATAGGCCATCCCGTTTGCCCCTGGAAGAAAAATGGACATTATTACCCTGTTCCTGTGCATTCCCCTACCCCCCCCCCCTCCTCTTCCATCTTACTTGTAATACATGTTACGCTCACTAAAGTTGCACGCATCGAAATGGAAATGCTGTGAGTTGAGGCTCATCAACCGCGGCAACAGCATACATTCGACCGCTTCGATCGTGCTCGGCAGATGGTTGCCGTACATGAATACACCCTTCTTCGAAGCATGCCCGTGCAAATCAATGTACATGAAGAGATTGCTACGGTCCTCGTACACTACTCGATCTTGCCGTTCATCTAGCTGGGCCAGAAAATCTAAACTAATGTTCAAACTGCGTGGAACACCACCTGCGCCACCTCCTCCAATCATCGGGTTAAGGTACTCGTTTCGGTGCGATCGATAATGACTGTACTGTGCGGCAGTGCTTTGGGGCGTCTGTGGACGATTTTTACCTCCTGCGGTGCCACCCGGTTCACCAAGGACAATGCCACTACCGGAAGCACGACTTCCGGTTCCCCCTACACCAATTACGGAGGCGGTGGAGGCCGACGTAGCTTGCTGCTTTCCAACGGCGGAACCCTTCTTGAACGCTCCAAGCGCCATTTTGCCACCGTGCAGTGTAGCGACGACCTGCCCTTGAACGTTTCCGCCGGCTGACACAGCGCCGGCTCCTGCCGCTACTACTGGTCCTCCTCCCGGCAGATGGTGAAGATGGTGATGATGGTGATGATGGTGGTGATGGTGATGGTGATGGTGATGATGATGTGGATGAACGAGAAACTCCTTGAATTTTAGTGTGCCGGGGGTTGCGCCCAGAAACTGTGGTTTGTTCAGCACGTTCTGCTTATGGTGGGCGCCTTTGCCGATACCGCCGCCCTTGCCCGTGTCAACCTTGGCCGTAACCGAGTGAATTGATTTTTTCAAGCTCGAGCTAGAAGCACTACGCCCACCAGCTCCGCGGACAATGGTGGGTGCATGGTTATTGTTGCTGCTACTGGCTGTTCCCTCGGTAACGATAGGGTTTAGCTCTGGAATGAGTTTCTCCGTGAAGACTTGTGCTACAGTCGCCGCAGCGGCCACGAGTGAGGGTGGCTGAACGACCGCTTCAGGAACCACGACCGGCGTGGATTCGCCTGCGGGCGGGCTGACCCTAGAGTCGGCGGATGATTGGGTGGCTAACGCGTTTGATGCAACCTTTGTCGTAAGCGAGGAAGATGTGGAGCTTGCCTCGCTAAAACCGGAATCGGACGCTACCGGTGTGTCTTGTTCCACTGAATCCGATTCTGCAAGAAGGAAAATAGAGATATAGGCGCGCATTAGAGAATGAGGTTGGCACAACAGCTTGATCGTTCGATTGTCATGCATTCTTAACTCTTTCTTATAGCACACTAAAGCGAACATGCTGAATGAGTGAGGGACCTGCGGCACCGCAGCAAGTATGTCACATGGATTGGAGCGGACAACACATCTGGAATCCTCTGGCAATGTTCTTTCAATCTGGATTTAGTTTTTTTTTTTACCAATAAACGCATCGGTACCCTGCCAATAGGTGCGAATGATTCCTCCAAACTGTGTTCCTAACGAATGTAAAGCTAGATGGGTGAACGGCCATGGTCTGAATCCTGCCCTTTGCCGGGACATACCATCGGTGAGTGGTGACGATGCGACGGAACTGGCAGTGGCGGTGCTAGCATCAGTTAGCCCCGTCGCAGTTGGCGATTTGGACAACGGTGGCTCCATAAAGTTTGTGCATTCTTCTTCCTCTACTGCAGGCAGCAGTAGAGTAGGTTTCGGAAGGGCCTGCGCTATCGGGGACAAATTTCCACCAGCGGATGCTGTAGTGCTCGCACCAGCTTTTGCACGACGCCGTCGTAGGATTTTGCCCAATATTTTATCCGACCACGATGAGGAGGAGGACGATGGGGAAACATTTTTCGTTCGATTCGACAAACAAGCGACTGGCTCGGATGGTGTTACAAAAGCGATCACGGAGCGTCTCTCGCTACCGACGCTTACGGCGGATGGTGGTGTACGCCGTTTACGATTCGATCCATCCACTGGAAACGACATGGTCGAAGACAAGCGTTTGACTGGCGGTTGATTAATAGTAGCAGTCGGGACAACAAAGGGAGTTACGAAACTTGTATCGGAAGTTTTCGGTGAGTCGAACGATGCTGTTAGCTTGGGTAGTTTCATTTTCTGAATATGTTGTGTTTTGTTAGTAGTGGTAGTAGTAGTAGTAGTATTAGTAGTAGTAGTAGTACTAGTAGTAGTAGTAGTAGTAGTAGTACTACTACTAGTAGTAGTAGTAGTAGTAGAAATGTTGGAAGTGGTCCCTGGTGTAGCACCACAGAAGGGCCTAACTGAAAGCTGTGTGTTGTTAGTGCTGTTACGTCTCGTTATCGTCTGTGGATTCATGGTCGAGGAAGTACCTTTTTTCACTGCCAATTTCACATTTCCTCCCAATGCGTTCCCCGTTGCTGATGCTTCTTCCCATGGCGCAGCAACGTTTGTTTCCTTCGCATCCCCAGAAGCCGTCGTGGCTTGGGCGTTCTCCTTTTCCAGTTCGTACGGTTCAACTTCATCCACACCAAGATGATAGTATCTGTAGAATGCAGAAAAAATGGAACAAATAAATATAAGGTCTCATTTATCGATGGAGCAGGCTCGTGAAATGCTTACCTAATCAACTTTCTGGCCGCATAAATGGCCGGTTGCGTCTCGTGACAAGGGCTAATATATACCCGATTGAGATTGTGTCCCCGCGTATCCGAACGGTATAGCCCGTTGTACACTCCATCCGGGTTCAGAAACGGGATTATCTTGAACACGTACATCCGCCTTAGCGTCTGCGAAACGATACTCTTCCTATCGAGCAGCATGCTGAGAAACCCGTTCAGCACGAAGCTAGCCGGCGTTTCGCCCGGATGTACGCGGGATGAAATGAACACAATCTTCTTATCTTTAAACGTATGGCAGCGCTGAGCCTCTTCGTCTGGGAACAGATTGCGCAAACGAAGCTCGCGCACCGTCTGAATCCCGTGAAAGGAGCTAATGGTGAGCAGCTCGATCCGGCGGTGTTCGATTGAGTGCGTTAGCAATTCGCGGCAGTAGTAGATTTCATCCCGTGGATCCGCCTTCTGATCCTCCGGTTCCGGATTGGTCGCGCTTTGCTGTTGATGGTGGTGAAACGATGGTAACTTTGTTTTCGTGCAACATGCCGATGAGGACGCAACAGGTTTTACTTCGCCACCACTTTGCGGTAACTCTATTTTCACCTTATTTACAAGATTTGTTATCTGCTGCATCGATTCGGAAGTATTTTCATCAATTACCATTCCACCGGCACCGCCTGGGCCGAGTACGGTTTGTAGCGATTTGACCGCTTCCGCTAGAACCTCCTTGCCCGGTGGTGACCCTTCCTCTACGCCATCGCGGGCCGTTTCATCGAACGATTCCGGGCTTGTACGGTCAATGCGCTCCATCTTCGCCAGCTTGCCTTTTCTACGGTGTGGCGCAAGGTTGGAGATATTTTTCGATTCCTCTGTACCGGTGGCACCGGGGAGCGAATCGTACTTTTGCGATATATCGTACGCCATCTTGTTCAGCTCGAACGGATGCCGGCCAAACTTTCGATCAAATGTCGACAGCTGCTCCAATAGCTCCGTGTACGTAAAGGGAAAAGTAAACGCATAATAGATCCGTGTCTGGTCGCCGCCCACATCGGGCACCTTGTGCAAGAAAGAAATGAAGAACACATCGTTCGTGACCTGCGGAAAAACAGGGGAACGGTAAGGTTTAAAGCGTTCAAATTACACAAAAAGGATGACTGGATACTAACCGAATATGATGGCTTATCTTTGATCCGTTCCCAGCGCCCATTCGGGCCCATCTTCGTGACCGGATGCATACCTTGGCTGAACAGTTTAGCTTGCTTGTTTAGGTTCATCACATTAAACTTTACGATTTGATTTGGTCGTCCACCCGTCACGGCGAAATGGAACCAGGTCCGATTTTGGTTCTCGTACGGCGTGCCGGCACAGTCAGGTCGGGTCCACAGATTGAATTCCACCTCCACCAGCGGGTTTTCGGTGGCGTGCGGTGTAGGTGAGGGAATTGGCAACACAATGCCCATTCCGACGCTGGTGGCACCAGTTGCGGTAGTAGTGCTGTTGGTACTACCGTTACCACTTCCGCTGACCGATGAAAGCAGTCCATGGTGTTGCTGTTGCTGCAAGCCTATTCCAAGCGTAGCTGCTACTATTGCCGACGCGCTCGTACTGCTCGGAACGATTGCACTACTCCCCGTACCGATAACGGGGACACCTACTCCTCCTACTCCTGTGCCCTGTGTAACACTCGATGATACTGTATTGCCAACGATTCCGAGCCCTGAAAAGATAAAAAACAAAAAATTAAAAATCAATCCCATTGCGCGAAGCATCAAAGTAGGTTATTTATTTGAACATTGTCTCCGCTCCACCGCCTGTCCCCACATTCTCCCCAACCACACGGACGCAATTGTTGATTTTGGGCTACTTTGACTTGTGATCGATTAAACTGTCGACGTGTATTTTCTCCACCTAGCACAGCAAGCTTTTCCTTTCGTGTGACTTTTTTTGTTTCATACTTTTTTTCGATATCGTGTTCGCACACGAAAATGTTAGGAACGATTTATTGATGTCATGCTCAACTCGCTCCATGCCGGAGATTTAGAAGATACAGGGATACAGGGAACCATCGTTTTATCGATCCAAGGCGGAAAAGTACTAAACCGCCCATAAAATTCCTTCAACTACTTCAACTAAAAACTATGCCAATTGAATGAAGCCTCTGGCATGGCAATAAAACGATACGAACGTTAGACGGGAATGCTTGTGCAATATATGTATGCATCGCATCTGCGTTGTGGTTGTACCGTTGTCATTAAGCAATACAACAATAAAAAGCAAAACACTGCGGTGGCGTCTCGGCAAAACAGACAGCATAATCAGCGTGTCCCAAAATAAAGATTACATCCTCGTTGTCTGGCGGGCTGTGTGTACCATGCCTGCACAAGGGGCAATAGGGGAACCCCGGCCCAAGCCTCGGTGTGCACTGTGCATCTATGTGTTTATGTAACACGAGCGCCAACCAGGCCAACATCATTCGGACACCCAGGAAAAAATACCAAACGACCCAGCGACCTCGACCGCGGCTGCCAGCGGCTTATTTGCTTTCGATGAGAGGTCAAGCTACTACCCACCGATTCTAATTCTACTCACTTGCACCGTTCGCCCACATCAGCTGCAAAGTGAAATCGAATTCGGTCGCCGTACGGCCGGCCAACACAGTGATAAAGAAAGTTGTTGTGTTTGGATACTAAACACACACACACACACACACACACACACACACACACACACACGATTTCCTTTCGATCGATTTTGCACTAAAAATGAAAATTGTGTTTGGGCTTAGAAAGGATGATAATTATTACCTTCGCAGCATCGCACCAGCTCGACCTTTCCCAGGTTGCCGGAGTCGAACTTGGAGTAGAACGTGTATCCAGCACATTCGAAATTATCCACCATCATCGCAGTCGTCATTGTCGTCATTGCAGTTTCCTTTCCCCGTTGCGATCCCTCCTTTACCAACAAGCACTCCAAAGCACTAACGTTATACGCTGCTCATCCTTTTTTCACCTGTTATAGTTGCTAATGCAGCTACATTCGGGATGCGCTGTCCCTTTTAAAGGTGGACAACACTCACCGATCTGTAGTTCCCGAAAACAGTTCACTACCATCGGG
Source organism: Anopheles epiroticus (assembly GCA_000349105.1). NCBI lineage: Eukaryota > Metazoa > Arthropoda > Insecta > Diptera > Culicidae > Anopheles > Anopheles epiroticus. Next base: position 24,685 of record KB671058.1, on the reverse strand, counting down.
GAACACACGACCTGCTGTACCGCTGCCGCTGCCACTGCTACTGCGCTCGGCGATGTTCTTCTACTTCTACTTTCTACGTCGTTGTTTTCATCACTCAGCTGAGACTGCTGCGATGAAAAATTGTCAGTGAATGCGACTGAAAGAGGGGACGGTGCAATGCAAAGGAAACTGAAAGGAACCCGTTTTCGTCGCACAGGGAACAAAACTCTTCACCAACACATACGCACGTACTCGGTCGGGCACTCGTTCTGTAATCGTTCTTGGGTTCGCGTTTATCGACAAGACGGATAGTGGGGGTGGGGGTTGCTGATCAGATGGACATTGTTTGCGATGTGCGCTTCGCGTTAATCATGCGGGGTGAAATGTAAACAAAACATTGCCCACAATCGCACACCCTGTCTATTCTTCCTTCTCCCACCCGACACCTTTACTTCACTTCACTTCACTTCTACCACTAGCAAACACTACTACCACCGTACTTCACGTTTTGTATGACGAAACTTTCTTTTAGTTTTGCAATTTCGATGAAACAATTCGACCCATTTGACACACACGACGCACAGGCAAAAACGGACGGGAATCTATGGGTTGCTTTGTCGTTTGTCAAAAATGTCTCGAACCTTCACGCAGCTGACCACGACGGCGAAAGAGTCCTCAAAATACCAGACGGGAGAGCTTTTCTACGGGCAACTCGCAAACGAAGAAAGAAAACTTGCAATGCTCTCCGAGGTACGACTTGTAAGCGCTCTGGTTTTGAATAAGATGTGCAGTACACTCACGATGGTGAACGAAATGGGTAGTTTTAATGGCTTTTTCCGTACTTTTCTTTACAATTTCACTACAGGAACGAACGTCTTTGTTTCTGCAGTCACCCTCTTCTGTTCGATCCCTTTCTTTTTGTCTTTTTCATTTGCACTGACATATGGACGAACAAAATAACCCTCGCTGTCAACCGTGTCTGCTGTGTTTTGAACCCATCGAAAAGGGATATTTTGCTGTGCTTCAGTTTATAGTTTAAAATTTAATATGCAGATTTATATCGTATCAGTTATGTCAAGGAAAACATGAAAAATGATTTGTATTTTTTAATGCTGGGCTTAAGTGAGAAAGACAATAAATTGTGCACCCTTCTAGACGATCCACGAGTAACTTGTCTGCACACTCCCACAGCAATGGATTGAGATAACAGGCCGTCAACAAGTTGTTTACAATATTCGCACACGCAATTTACCCATCCATCGGAGCTCTCCAGCATCGTTCGTTTTTTCCTTTTAGTTTTTCCTGTTTATTTCCTGCCCAGAAACCCCTCTAACAGTAAGTAGTATTTGCAGCTCCTTGGGAACTGCTTTCCTTGCAAATGCACGATCCTTCTACGATCGTGCTCCGGTAGCAACAGACGGTTTTGCTGCCACGGTTACATAATTTCGCAATTCCGCAACCCTCTTTTGACTTGCCCCGCCGTAGATGAACGTTCTGCCGAAGCTGGTTTCCACAACGGTAAAGACGCTTCCCCGCAATGGGCTGGTGCGCCACTCTTCCCATTTCGTATACCAGCCCGATGCCAAATCACCGGTCGACGGGCCAACCCAGAAGATGAACATGTTCCAAGCGATCAACCAAGCGATGGATATTGCATTGGAGCAGAACGATTCGGCCCTGGTTTTCGGTGAGGACGTGGCGTTCGGTGGTGTGTTTCGCTGCTCGATGGGGCTGCAGAAGAAGTATGGCAAGCACCGGGTATTCAATACGCCCCTCTGCGAGCAGGGCATTGCCGGGTTTGCAATCGGTGTGGCCAATACTGGTGCGAAGGCCATAGCCGAAATGCAGTTTGCCGACTACATCTTTCCGGCATTCGATCAGATCGTCAACGAGGCGGCCAAGTATCGGTACCGTAGCGGTAACCTGTACGATTGCGGTTCGCTTACCTTCCGGGCACCGTGTGGTGCGGTCGGCCATGGTGCATGCTATCACTCTCAGAGCCCCGAAGCGTACTTTGCCCATACGCCCGGTCTAAAGGTGGTTGTGCCTAGGGGGCCAAACAAGGCGAAGGGTTTGCTGCTGGCCTGCGTAAAGGATAGCGATCCGTGCATCGTGTTTGAGCCGAAAACCCTTTACCGTGCGGCGGTGGAGGAAGTTCCGGTCGGTGCGTTTGAATCACCGATCGGTAAAGCGGACATTTTACGCAGCGGTACCGATATCACGCTGGTGGGTTGGGGCACGCAGGTTCACGTCCTGCAGGAAGTAGCCAACATGGCCAAAACGCAACTCGACGTAAGCTGTGAGGTGATCGATCTGGTTTCGATCCTTCCCTGGGACAAGGAAACCATCTGTAACGTACGTGGTTCTCGCATTCGCTTGTCATAGCACCGTAGCTACTCATGGTTAATCGGTGATCGGTTTCTCTTTTTTGTTTCAGTCGGTGAAGAAAACGGGACGTGTAATGATCGCCCATGAAGCACCCTTAACGAACGGATTTGGTGCCGAGTTGGCCGCCACGATTCAGGAGGAGTGTTTCCTGCATCTGGAATCACCGGTGCTGAGAGTGACCGGTTGGGATACACCATTCCCGCACGTGTTCGAACCATTCTACATTCCCGACAAGCACCGATGTCTCGCCGGAATCCGAAAGCTGATTAACTACTAACACGCTTCGCTATATTCCTTTCTTCACGTTAAACAAAAATATCCCATACAATGTGTGAGCGTATGCCAGAGCTTGTATTGTGTATGCGTGTCCCAGCTTAACGTTCCAGAAGTCGACGTTGGTTCAGAATCAACAGCGCTGCAACGGATGCATTTATATATTCGACAGTTCTAAGGAGATTCTTTCCTTTCGAGCTGATCTCCCCGAACGGGTTACTGTTTTCTGTGTAAGCGGTTTAACGATGCAAACGATTTCTTGTGCCTTATTAAAGTCTTCCTGTTTGCTGATTTTCTAAACGTACTGCTATGTCGTCCTTCTTTCTCTGTTTCAGGATCACCAAATCCGAAGACTAAACCGTTTCTTTCTGTTTACAATACGGCCGGCGAATAGAAACAGGTTGACTGTTAGTAGTTTTTCTTTAAATATATTTCTTTAACTCGAAGAGACCAAGAAAAAAATAATTGGTAGAGAAAGAGAACATAGAATGCAAATGTTTGCGCATGTTGCGTCGTCAGTATTACAACAATAAATAGGCACTTGTTAATTTAGTTACGTTTCTATCCACTTTTGAGCGGGTGTGAACTTACAAAAGGTTCTATGTTCGTACCACATGCTCATTTTGCTCTTTTCCTGCTGTCATCAAATGACCACGAGGATCAGGAACCAGGCCGATATACATCATCCTGTGAGGTTTGTGTGTGAATTTTTAGCTTGCCTTGGTTGCAGTATCGTGGATGTCCTCTGCTAATCGTTCCTTCCTCTCTCACTCCTTCATCTCTATACCATCAGATCAGTAGGGCTTAAATTCATCTACAAAAATGTGTTGATTGTTAGTTGCGCCTTTGCACACGTTTCTGTTCTATCATATTATTATGATTGGTTGGTTGGTTGGTTGACACTTGACAATAGTACGATAAGTGGTCGGGGACTTGTTAATAAACGGGCAGTTAACTCAAATCGGTTTAACACTTAGACCAATATGAGTAAATCGATTTATTAAACGAATACCACTCATCAGCTGTAAATAGAACCAACGCACAAAAGAGCTAAGTTGTTTAAAACACTTGTAACTAACAGTTAGCCATTACCGGAAAAGGTCTTACATTCTAATTTAACAAAACAAAAGAACACGATTGTTACGACAACACTTGTGAGTGTTTAATGGGGCTAGTTTTCATCAGCTGTATCAGTGTTCTTACCGATCAAATTATTGCACTACTTATAGAGAGAAAAACGACAAAGAGGGCACGCGTGGTAAACACAACGGAAAAAAATTAATAGAAAAACTCAAGTTCCCCTTTAGTGTATAAATTGCCTGAACGAGCATACGAACGGATGAACAACGTAACTAACTCTCACCTGCATTACGTGCGACATTTGGTTCGTTCCTCATAAGTAATTAGTAGTTTAGCACAACATTAAATAACGCTTTTTTCCATCCTTAACCGTCGCGGTTTTCTCTCTCTCTCTCTCTCTCTCTCTCTCTCTCTCTCTCTCTCTCTCTCTCT
>KB671058.1:0-18083 GCA_000349105.1 Anopheles epiroticus | reverse complement strand
CTCTCTCTCTCTCTCTCTCTCTCTCTCTTGCATTGGTGAGTATTTGCACTCTTTAGTAACATTAAGTAATAAGGTAGTAACAGTAGTTTTAAGGTTTTAAAATCCATTCGCATCAAACACGCTCTACCGTTCGAACAATGATTCCATACCTTTCCAAGTTTCTCCATATATACTTGTTTTACAATTATCTTGGCCTTTGCAGCGGATGTTTCGTTGTTCTTCAGGTTCCATTTTCTCTTCTCATCCATCCACAATTAATAATTCTGTTTTCTCGGTTAAGGGTGTGTTTTCCTATTAAAGCTTGTTGCGGTAATTGCTTTGTTTGCGTTTATATATAAAAACTTTACGTCCATAACGTGTTTATAAAACTCGCCCAACCGAAGCACGGCGGTACACAATTTGTCAGAGCGTTTTATCTCATTTTCTTAACATATTTGGCAACATTTTTTCAACCTTTTGTTAAGGTTCGTCTTACCTTCGCGTTCATACATTTGCATCGAGTTCCTATTACATTTTGTGCTTTTTTGCTTTGCTTATATCAAGCGTCCTTGCCGGCATATTTAACATCTGTTGCTTACCTTAGGTTGTACAGGGCGCTAAATCTCTTCGGCATGTGTTAGGGGATAAATAGATAGTAAAAACGCAACACGGAAGACACAATCGTCAGCGGGAACAGATTGTACGAGTATGTAAGGACAAAACGTTGAACGAATATGGACGAAGGGGACTAGTGCGAGGGGAAAAGGTGTTCTGCCTTAGTATTGATACCAGGGCTGTCGACGTACCCAGCGTAGCCGTTGGTTAGTTTGATCCGATCGAATTTTGATGCTGGCACCTTCTGCCGCACGGACTGTTTCCTTGACCTGTAAGTGGACAGGGTAAAAAAAGGACATAAATGTACTGAACTAAGTTTCGTTCACACATCATTTAACAACTTACGCTCTGCATTAGATTCTGCGCGTTTCCAACGAGCATCTCCGTCGCTTCGCGATCCTCCTCCGATCCCTGCGCACCCAGCATGGTAGCCTTCACGGTGGACAGAATCTTAAGCTGCGTGCCGATGGTCGGAATACGTTCGCATACTTGCAGCAGGTTGGTGCGAATGCGCTTATCCGTACACTGACGGGCCAGCTGCTTGGCCAGACGCGTCACGTCCTCGGATGCTTCCGCGATCTGTTTGGCCGTAGCAATCAGCTCGCGCTTGCTGCCCTTCGAGTCGGCGCGTACCAACTCGGACAGACGGGCCATCAGCACGGCCATGCGCTTGGCCGCCGCAATGATCTCGTTGTCCTTCGACGACCACTGACGCACCTCCTGGTGCAGACCGTGAGCGGCCATCAAGATTGGCTGATTAGCGTGCGGCATGCTGCCCGCCTGGAACACGTCATCTTCGTCGTCCGTTTCGGCCACAGGCGGGGGTGGTCGCATCGGTGGAACATTTTCTCGCGGTAGTGGTGGCCGTGGTGGCGGTACTACTTCGTTCGACGAGCCGCCTAGCTGCAGCTGCGACAGATCTGGCATCTCCGGCACAGTAGGTGCATGCGTGACAGCGCCACGAACGTTTCGGACGCTTTGCAGCAGTGCTCGGTTCGCCTCGCGCCAATTGGATGCCGCGATCGGGTCGCTAATGTTGGTCGAGACGTTCTTCGCTTCCTGCACCATAGGAGAGATCGAAGCTTGCAGCTGATCCGAAGCACCATTCAAACGATCTATGTACTCCGGATCCTCGGAGTTGTCCGCTTCCTGTTTAGCAACAAGCAGTACACGGTTGGCCAGGCGCGCCTCGCTTGAGGTATTGTCGACCATTTTCTGTGGCTGGTGGGTACGGATGGCATCGTCGCACAAGAACGAGTGTTTCTGCATCTGTTTCTCCGACGCTTCAATGAAGTCCGCCGGGTCCGTTGCCTGATCGCAGAGCGTACGCATTCGCAGGATCGTGTCGGCGTATTGCTGTTTAAGGTTGTTCAAATGCTCTTCCGCCGCTTTGCTCGTCGGATAGTTCATACGGATACGGCCGGCCGAAACGAGCTGCGGTGTCAAGCTGTCGATCTGGTTGGCCGAAGCAAGCAGTACCTCCGCCAGCTTCTTGTTGCCACCCGAACCACCCGCTGCCACCATTCGACTCGTCTTCGACGCACGATTACTGAATGCCTGCAGTCGGTTTGACTTCTGGTTGAAGTTTTGCTCCCGACCCGGTGTCCCTTCTGGCTGCGCCACCGCCTCCATGAACTGTTTCAGCGGTGTAGAGATATCTATAAAGTCCTCAACCACACGGTTGACCACCGCATCCTGAATTTGTTTCTTCAGACCGTGCAGCTTTTCGTTCAGCCGTCGGGCCAACTCCTGCGCCTGGGGCGTGTGACCCAAACCGTTGGCGCACATCTGCGAAAAGTCGTGCGCTAGCTGCTCCACCTCATCGCACAGCTGTGCCATCTCTGCCTTCTGGTGTCCACCCAGCCCATCTGCTACGCGACGCCCTTCGTCCACGATAAGTGCAATCGCCCGCACACCCAATCCTCTGTCATCGCGTGCAGGGTTTTGCAGCCAGCGGCACGCCTGCTCCAGTCGGCCCTGTACCGTGTGCGCCGTCTGCTGCAGTCCCGCCTTGTCCACACCCATTATTGCATTCAGCACCGACTGATCCAAGCTGCCGAGCTTGTCGCGAATGTCCCGCGCAATGTTATCCGCATGCGGTGTCGTACCCTTGCCCTGTTGGCGTAGATCACACAGCGTGTTCGTCATCGCCGTTATATCGCCGGCAAGTTTGCGCAGAATGTGCGAATCCTGTGGTAAGCAGCGATCGGCCACTTTCAAACCATTCTCGACGATTTGCCGTAGTGCCTTCTCGCCTACACCACCACGCAGCGCGTACGGATTGCGCAACCACTCGTTAGCGGCTTCCAGTTTGTTGCGGATCGCGTTTTGAATTTTTTTCAGCACGGTCAAATTGTCCAGCTCACTCTGGTCCTCGTCGTACGTGGTAAGCTGCAGCACACGGATGATTTCCTGCAGCTCCTCGCTCATACGAGATGCAAGATAGTTCCTGTTTTCGGCCGCCTCCTCCGATCCCTTGCCACTCTGCTCCGCAATCAGTATGTACACCTTCATGCTGCAGATCAAAATGGGCGCAAGGATCTTGAGTTGCTCCAGACAGCGCACCAGAATTTCACTGTGCACCTGGTGAGTCAGTTCCTTTTCACGGGCCCCAACCTGATGCGTCACCTTGCTCAGACACGGGGACAGATCTTTCAGGAACTGCACTAAATCTTCCATAGAATCGATCACCTCTGACACGGCCAGATAGTCGAGCACACGCTTGCATTCACGCACGATCTTGCGCACTTCCGACTCGTCGAAGCACAGCAGCAACGAAGACGTTCCCTGCAGGATGCCACGTGAACCCTCGATTAGCTTCTTTCTCGCCGGCCCGGAAAATGGGTCAGAGCGAAGCATAAGCGATGCTTCCTCGAGGAGCTGTGCCGCCGTTTCGACGCGCGTTAACGACGAAGGCATGTCCTGCTTCAGTATATCGTCGTCCGAGTTCTGTATGGTTTCGCGTCCGACGCGTACAAGGTTCGTCACCGCCAGTGATACGGCTTGCACTGGTTTGCCGAGATCGGGCATAGCGTTGCCATCTTCCGCCTCTTCGTGGAGTATGACCAGCCGGGAGACCTACGATAAACGAGCGACAGGGATTATTATTTGATCCACACCACGTTATCGGGCACGATTCTTGTTCATTAATTGTGCAATAGCTGGTGTGACCGTTTAAATATTTTCTTTTCCCACGGTATTATCTCATCGTCCATCACCACAGAGTAAATGTACATTTTTGGGCACGTTTCACTTGCACAGTTTGCACAACTCAACGTTTCATATTTTTGTCGCCCAAAAAGCTAATGGAAGGTAACATGAAAAAATATTACTACTGATGGTGGCGTTCTGTCTGTACAGCTTTGCTTTATTAGAGGACAGAAGGATATAGGGACAACCAAAAAAGAGATAGTTCTTTTCATTGCCCGAGACAGCTGGACAATAGCCAACCCTAGAGACGACGATTAGTCGTCGTCTTTTCATGGTAGGAAAGGCTGATTCACAGTATATCCCATAAACCTTTCACGCCTTCGCAACCCAACGCAACACTGCCAAGAATTTTTATTTTCATCTTTGAAACAGTGCCAAATTAATCCTCTCTCCACAATCTGTCGCGATCAATATTCGCCCTCATTTTGATTACGACTTTTTTTGTGTGTGAGCGTTTGCTTTTCTGTACTGATCCATGTGTTTCATCGGTTGACACACCTAAAAACCAATGTTAGCTACTGTTTGTGCAAGACGAGCCCCTGTTCGACCGCCACACTCTGTGAGCTTGATTGTGATCAATTTAAAGCCCATTAATCACTCAACGATCGAACGCATCAACATGACCTACACACATACACGCTCTTTCAAGACCCAATTAATTGGCTAAAGTGCATTCTGAGCAGACATATTTGCGTCACATAAAGACAGTTTCAATTATTTTTTTTTCTAGCAAACTACAACTTTGAAATGATACATGAACGACCCTCACTGCTCTTGTCTGCTTCAATTTTGCTAGTCAGGTGGATAATGACTGTACTACGGGTCACAAATCCATCCACATGCACATGCAAGACTGACTTTGTTTCGATAATGGGCTATAAAAGCGACAACATCGTAAAAACCGGAAAACCACATCCAATAAGCTGACATGCTATCGTAACGCAATGGTCATCTTTCCTCCCTCTCCTTTTACGGTTCACGCTTCGGGTTTCATTTCCCCCCAAAAGAACAGTTTGTTTGCCCTTAGGTGTGGAAAATACAGGGACAGCAATGGTTTGCTCCTCTTTTCTTTTTTCGCTTTAGTTTTCTCGAGTAGTTACCACCAACCGAACGAACGACCCCCAGCGGAAGCTCAGGTTCGTGTGATTCATGGTTTATTTTTGGCATAAAAGACGGAGGCACAAGCTGAGACGGTGTAACTCACGACTGTTAAGTTGGACGCTCCGTGACACTCTAAAGGGACATGGGGAAAAGGGAGTTTTCAGGCAAACGCTTTCTTAGTGCTTGTCATTTGCGAGGAGCTGTTTTCGATGCGTGTCTGGCGTCGATCGAATAATAAATCGGGCAGTGCAATTCCATCAACTCTATATCTTTGTCTGCCGATCGCTCTCATGGTCGACTATGCCAACCGACCTACCGAACAATCGGCCGTGTACTAAAATTAAATTCCACCACATAATCCACTCCACCCTGAGCATAATGTGCTTGAGGGTGCGTGTTCGGACAGGCTTGTGTGTGGTGAGTCTAGCGTCACTAGAAAATTCCTCCTAACTGAGTTGGCCTGAGACTAAACACACTAATACATCACCATTCGACACGGATGTCATGCCAAAACTTCAATAAGAATGTCTCCCGGCTCAGCAAGGGGAAAAACTTGTTAGTAAATAAAAATAAATGCTTATGAAAGCATAATTCTACGCCAGCACGAGCTGAATCCACCCCACACATTTCTCATTCGATACTACTGGTGCTATGACGTACCTGCTGGGCCACTGGCTCCAAGATGCTTTCGATCGTTTTCGTGTGAAAGACAGGCATTTTGCTGCTGTTTGCTCCCTTTACTATGCTTTGTGGATGATAATGCTGATGCTGGTGATGCAATTGCAATGGATCTCTCTCCTTCACTCTCTCGTTTCTGGGAGTTGTTAGCAGACAGATCGTTTGACGATCCAAGGGGCGCTGCTCGCCAATAGATTTCGCTTGCTGGATCAGCGTATGAAGAGATGGTGCGTTGTTTGTGTATCTGTCTGTTATACGCCGCGGGTCGTTATGTTGCTTCGCAGCTTCCAGCCGGAATCATTCAACCGGAAGCACCGTCTGTAGATCACGGGTTGGTAAGAGCTGAAAGGGTAAAAGAGAGGACAAGCAATTCGTTAGCGATAATCGAATAAACGCAAACGGAACGAACTGGAGCAAACGTATAACTTCTTTCCTCTCTTGGTGAGAGATGTTTTGAGGAAGATTCTCCCCAAGGCCACCTCCATAGCGTCATCATTTTCCACACAGCTGCAACGCGAATGCGTTTGTCTATCCGCTGGTGGCTTTTGATTGATCTTTTCGATACGCTCTGGTTGCTTTTTTCGCGCCCGTTTCGAACATGTGGCGTCGTCGTCGTCGCCTGCCCACGCGGTCTTCGGTCTTCGGACAAAAACGACGGATCAGGTCCGAAAATGGTCCGACACGCGACAGGCAACGGAGCCGCACCACGCCCACGTTGTACGCACGACGCTCACACATGGTTCTGCGATGATGACGAAACGATGGATTTCACTTGAGTCTTGGAGTCTGTATTTAAAAAGATATAATATCGATACGGTGCAATACTTGGTAGGCAGCGGAAGTGGAGCAAGTTTGTGTTTTAACGTGCTTCTCGAACGATCGCCGATAAGCTTCCTAGCACTGGAATTACTATGTCGCCTTATTTTACAAACACTAAGCAAGAATTTATAACTTCTGAGAGCGCTTTAAGAACACATTTTCAACTAACCAGATGGTTTTTCAACCATTGAATTTCATCCACCGTAGGTCATGCGTTCCGCTAGTTGAACAAAGTTCTGGAATAAATTAACACTCTTCTTCATAGTCGCCGTCATGCTTACCGACCAAGGACTGGGTGGCCCTGGTGGTGAACTCCCAAGAGTTGACCCTTGAGACTGTATCCTCCCCTTCCCACTTTGTTGCTACTCTACCGCACTGAAGGGACAACCTCGGGGACAAAAATAAAGAAAGAAACTTCAAACGCCCATCGTGTCCCATTCCCTAATTCCAAGCCGAGGTTTTTGGTGTCGCCGGATGTGGGGTACAGCGGCAAGACGATGACGGCGACACGTTGAAAACCACGTTGAAGCAACGTAAAAACAAAAGCAATTGCTAAAGCGAGAGGCTCCAAGGCGTCCAATAACACAAACACATTAAGCAGACAGGCATGCACTTGACATTGAGGAGCTCCAGAGGGCCATCAGTTTCTCTGTCTTCACTTCTCGCATCGCGATTCCAACGTCGACGTCAGCAGCAGTTCCTTTTGTGTAGTACGACACCAAAACCCTAATGTTGCCATTTGCAATTATGCACGTCGTCGAAGCTCAAACAGCAAGCCGTGCACGGTGCCCGTATGGGACATTCTTCATCTATGCGTCACCTTCCAGTGACGACACATGTGGGGCTCAAGGTAAGTTGAGTCGGTCGTTTGGTGTTGAGTTAGACCTGAGCGGATGTGGAGAACAAGAGCAACGACAACAGTACGCAGAGTAGTACGTCACCAAAATGCAATGAAAATGAGTCGTTGGTTCAAGGAACCGGCCAGCCAACAACAGCTGTCTGAGGGTGCCAATAATGTGACGCGTTCGCAGCACATGTTGGCGTTGTCTCACGATCATGTCAAAAGCATTTAAATTCACCAACGCTGGCATTAGAACTAGCCAGTATTTATCACATATTTTGTGTTCCTTTTTTGCGATAATCACGGCCCACGGCCAAACCTGGAGATCAGCGATCGTCCGACATCTGCTGTGCAGGTCAAGTGTTTTCTTCTGATAAACACAACATTTTACGCCACAACAGTAGGACGATGGATGTGGGCGCGATCGTTGGTATCAAAATTCATTGTCAGTAGAAGACGGGTGAGGTGGTCAACCTTCTCTAGGGTATGAGCGTCGTTTTGTTGACGATCGGATTTAAAGTGGACCTGCGATGTATTCCCGCGTGGGTTGCGCTGCGGTATACAGGTGACCGACCACCACCCTCGAAGGACATTGGTGAGGGAAATCTGGCCGCTTTCGGTGGTGTTTATTAATAGAAAAAGGAGAGAAAAAACCACAACGCACGTGGAGTAAAGGGGCGCTCGTGGGGGCTAAAGCGCAAGCACAACAGCAAGACCGTCCTCAAGGAAAACGCGATATGAAGATCGTTCGCTCGAAGGTGGTCTCTACGACCTGCTGGAGGGTGTGTAGCGAGGAACACATACGGAACACATACTGTTAACAATATTGTTTATGTGACGCATACCGTGTGCCGTGTCTATTTATTCCCTGTTTTGTTTGTTCCCTGTGCTGTTTTTTTCTCTCCTTTAATCGTTGTATCGCTCAGATGTCTTTGCTATAATAAAAGATGAAACTCCCACGCGATCCTCCCAACAATTTTAAAATCCGCCAGATTAAGAAAAAAAACTGCGGGCAAGCATTTCATTTTGAAGGGCATCAACTAGTGGTAGCAATTTCCTTGTAATGTAACAAGAATTCGATGCGCGCGTGTGTGCACGGAACAAAATCAATACACCCTCGCCTCGATAATGAAATAACACACATCATGGATCATGGAAGGAAACCTGTTTCCATCTAATTAGATTCAGTGCAGGGCAACTCTTGGCGAAACAGTCGGTTATTATTAGAAGACGCCTCCAACACTTTCCTCAACAGAAGAAGGGTGGTATGGGAAACACCTAACGGGGCCAACACACACACACACGTCCACAGACACATACTCACTTTATGGTAGAGAAAACATGAATCATTCAGCAAGCAAAACATGTGTGCGATGTAAAGTGTGCAAGCAGGCTAAATTAGATAACGTCGTTCTTGAGAACGATAGGTTTTTATGATTAGTAATACAAACACTTGTTATGCATGACTAGTTTTTAGTCGTTAAGAAAATCATCATAGATTTTTAAAATTATCTGTTTCATGAGAGCAACCGACATTATACAAATTTGCAAAACGTTTGATTTTGAGCCCTTCGTGAACGTTAACGGCTACGGCTACGGCACGAACACACAGCATAATCGTCAATCGCATGGTCAACTAACACGCTCTCATCCGATCGATAAAAGCAAACTAGAAACGGAGACATTTCATTTCTTGATAATGAATCAGTCCTTTTATCGCTTTCATATCTTACCCCCAATGAAAGACAAATTCCCCGCGTGCGAAACGTCTCGGTAAACGTTAAACTGTGCGCTACACTTTATCAGCTTCAGTCGTTTCCAAAATAAACAACCATGCACATAGGTGCGCACGTTTGGTCGCTTATCACCGCTTATCACGGAAACCTGAAACTATCTATGCTTGACTGGACTTCCAAATTTCAGTTCTATTATGCTCTCTCACAGCATATCACCTACTTTTTTCGATGGAGATTTTTTGTATCGCTTGCGCGGCACTGAGATCATGCCCTTTTTTAAAAAGTATCTCACACAAACGATAAAAGTCTACCAGCGGAAGGGGTAAACAATTGTGCTCAATTACTGTTGGCCCACATCCATGCGCAGCAGTGTTCGGTCATCGATAATTTTACACACAAACATTCCGCGGAATGAACACAGTACTACTTCTTTGAACTTCTTTGCAAATGCCACTCCATTTCCATGCACACACGAACACTATGGAACTCTTCTGCCTGCCTGACAAGAAGATGCAGTCGTTGCACTTTTGCGCTGAAACTGGATTTCACCACTAGCCGAAGATCGCGTTCCGTCTCACCCCTGAGATGAGAACATTTTGTCCCCTTCTCACATACAAACCGATCGGAAGTTCACAGTCTCCTGCAGTCCCGGGGAGAACCTTTTCTACACTTCAAGCACATCACGCACATCACATTAGTAGTGCTGCTGTTCGTGGTGGATGCATATGATCGAAATAAGCGTCGGCTTATTACCATTACGCACCTCCTTGAGATCAAACGTGTTGAAACACCGAGCGCCAAAAACGGTCACAACGCTCGGAACAACGACGATACGGTGGCGTCTCACCTGTACGAGGGAAATAATGCAAGTGAGATCTCCGCGCGAATGTTGGGGCGGCTCGCGTTGACGATGAGATGAGATCATTCCGCTTTTCGCGCGAGCTGTGTTGTGTGTGCGTTGCGCTTTACTTTTTTGCTTTCTTTGTTTTTCAAGATTTTCCTTACCGCACTAGCACACACAGGCGGCGTGCCTCGAGCAAACGCGTGTGACCTACTATCTCTCTCCCTCTCTTGTGCACGGGATTCTCTTCGCAGGGCAATCTGTTGCGAGCGGATAAATCAGGTTTGCTATCACAATCAAGATACAGAACTCGATAGAAATATGAAATAGGGTTGGAGCCATGCAGCACAGTAATCTTGGTGGTTAAGTAACCTGTTTTCTAAAAGAAACCGCAAACAAACTCCCGAGCGCACACACAAACACCCGCACTCAGGCTCCAACGGGAGCAAATCTCACTGATAATCTATTTTCTACACGTACTACACGCACGCGGGACACATAACACACGGCTCAAACGAGACTCACGATTGCTGCCACTTATGGATGAGTTTCACCAGAAGAACATTTTCTTCTCGCGGATTCCCTGCATGGATGAAGAAAGCTAAATCGTGGAAAAGGAGGATGCAATATACCTGTGTGGGGGAGTAGCCCTTTTAACACGTCGCCATAGGATGGTGCGAGATTTTTCAGCCACAGCTCGCTATGTACAGCAGCACATCACACACCCGCTCACACGAACGTTCTGTATCAGACAGAACTGTGTGTTGTTCTTTTTCTCTTGGCCTTCGGTCTCCTGCAGTAAGGAGGCGGTCTCGTCCGGAACGTAATTTGACAGCGCAAGAGTCGATAAATCACCATTTCATTTGTGTGCAAAAGAAAGTATTCATCTTTCTTTAAAAAAACGCTATTTAAAATTGCAAATTTATTCTTTGCAATAAATTGTGTAAATAAATATGTAATCCTTTTCGCCCGTATTCCACAAACATGTACAATCTGCTCCAAACAGAGCTTTGGCGCCATTGAAAACGTAAACAATCTGCTGTCAAAGTTTGTTTTCAAAATCCCGCTACAACCGGTTCAGTTCTCTATAGCTGGACGTTTTTACTGGGCTTTCGGGTCGCGGCGACAACCCAAGTGAAGTGAAACAATAATGTTTTCACAATCACTGCAGCTGGGCGATGAAACGTTCGACGCACTCGAACGGCAACATGCGAAACCGAGCACACCGTCAACCAACGGTAGGATCACAAGATCGCAACAACGAACCAAAGATATCAGGCTGGTAGCATCGGGTAGCACCGAAGAGGTAATTGAGGAATCTCCAACAAACGTAAAATGCGCTACTGAGCTGTCCCGCCAAAGGAGTGTGCGAGAACGGTTACAGTTGGCATCCACGCAGACCCGGGGACGTAAAACCAAACATCGTACACGTCGAAAAGATGCCGAGCAGCAGTCAGCCAGCAGTGATCACACGGCAAATGGACAGGAGTCCACCACGAACTCTTCCATTTTACAGAAGGACAATTTATCTGAGCTGTTTAGTAGTGATGTTCAGTTTGATACAAATCTCTCTGTCCCAAGGAGCTCCTTGAAGCGAAAGCCACAGTCCCAAGAGCAGAACACACAGGAGGATGATACCCCTTCACCGGAAAAGCAACCATCTATTTGCCAGGGTGATTCATTCGATGCGCTGTTTCAGAATAGCACTTTTTCGATGGATGCCGCACGGAGTCAATCGATTATGGTGTGCCAACGGGCGGCGAATGAGCACAAGCAGCATGGTAGTTTTCATAAGCTTTTCGATCAAAGCGATTTTACGCTGGACAAACCGGACAAATCCGCATCAGAGCCAGTTCAGCGAGCGAGAGCGAGCGCAGTGCATCAGATGGGCGAGAGCGAGCTGGAAATCTTTAGCGAAACGCTATTCGATCGTGCCATCTCGAGCGACCCGGAAATGGAAAACTTACTCGAAGCTAGCGATTTCGTGGAGCCGCTGCGTGTGGATTCTGCCGACGATACGGTGGAGGATGTGGCACTTGATACAGAAAATGTAACATTTTCGCAACCACTGGTATCTGCGACCGTTGCTTTTGCGCAGACACAGTCACGAGGACCAGAGAATGAGGTAATTCATCGTTACATCGAAACAGAACTGGCAAATTCGGTTCGTATGCCAACACTGGATGCGTCGTTATCGGACTCGGTCGTTAATAGAAGCGGGAACTGTAGTAGCTTATTCACGGCGAGTATAATGAATCACTCGAAAAGGTCAGCATCTTCCAGTATGTGTCTGGATCGGACGAAAGATTTGCGTTTGCTTGCGAACTGGGGTTTGCCGAGTTCGGTTACCAGTGAGTACGCCAAGAAAGGAATTGTTCAGCTGTTCCCCTGGCAGGTGGAATGTTTAACGCGCCAAGAGGTATGTTGTATTGCTTCTTACGGTTAAAAAATCTTGTCTCTCATGCTTCTTCTGCTTTTCCTCATCTACAGGTATTGCTAGAAGGAAAGAACCTCGTCTATAGTGCACCAACATCGGCAGGAAAAACGCTAGTGAGTGAGTTTCTACTAGCCAAGACGATCACCGAGCGGAAGCTGAAAACAATGCTGATCCTTCCATTCGTGGCCGTTGCGCGGGAAAAAATGCTCTACCTGAAGGACCTGCTGGAGCCGGGTGGGATGCGTGTGGAAGGTTTCTATGGTGGCTACCACCCGACTGGTGGTTTTGAAGCTGTTGATCTTGCCGTATGCACGATCGAAAAGGCCAACTCGATCGTAAATCGCCTGCTGGAGCAGGGCACCCTCACAACGCTCGGGCTCGTTGTGGTCGATGAAGCGCATCTCATTTCGGACCCTGGGCGAGGGTACATTTTGGAGCTTCTGCTTACAAAGATCCGTTTTGTGGCCACCCGCTGTGAGCATCGGGTACAGATTGTGTGCATGTCTGCGACCTTGCCGAACATGGACCTACTGGCTCGGTGGCTAGAGGCGGACCTTTACCACACAGACTTTCGTCCCATCGCACTGGTGGAGATGCTGAAGGTCGGTAACACAATTTACAGTGCGGCTGGGGAAGCGATCCGATACATCAAAGGAACTTTGCACGGTTACACCGTGTCAAAAGATTCAGACCATGTGGCGTTGCTCTGTTTGGAAACGATTCTGGACGGGTGTGCAGTCATTGTGTTCTGTCCTTCGAAGGATTGGTGCGAACAATTGGCGATCTCGCTCGCCAGTTCTCTACACGCTCTTCGCAAGGACAATCACCCATATGCCGAGTTACGGCAACGGCTGCACGAGCAGCTGGATGGGGCGCGGCAGGAGGAGGTTCTGCTGCAGCTTCGGAACTGTCCGGCCGGGTTGGACAATGTGCTGGAGAAGACGGTACGGTACGGTGTCGCCTTTCATCATGCCGGCTTGACGACGGACGAACGGGACATCCTCGAGGGATCGTTTCGCGATGGCGCGCTACGCATTCTCGTCGCCACCAGCACTCTGAGCAGTGGGGTCAATCTGCCCGCCAGGCGAGTGATTATACGGACTCCCAAATTCGGCGGTAAACCGATAAGTGCACTAACGTACAAACAGATGGTTGGACGTGCCGGACGTACTGGGCGTGATACGCTTGGGGAATCGATACTAATCTGCACGCCGGCAGAGGAAAAGATTGGACGAGAGCTGATTGGGGCCGAGTTGCCCGCGGTGCGATCGTGTCTAAATAGTGAAAACTATGTAAGTGAGGTGACGTCGGTAGTCACTGATGTTTCTTTTAACAATAATCTTCTAATCTTGTAGGCTCACCTGAAACGAGCGATACTGGAAATCATTGCGTCTGGCAGTGCGACCACCACCCACGAGTTGGAAACATTCGTCAATACAACACTGTACAGTTGCGAACGGGAATATCGGTTCGAGGTAAACGATAAGCTATTGCGGACGAAGGCTTTCAAAAGTCAAACGCCACTACCCTCTGCGGAAGAGGGCGATACAGGGAGTAGCAATCAGGAGACCGATCCGATCGTATCGTGTATGGCTTTTCTGCTGGAGTATGAATTTATTCGGATTTTGCAGCAAGACGTGGCAGTGGAGGAGGGCACCGGTTCTACGCAGCCAAGCAAACGAACCGTCCTCAGCGCAACACGGCTCGGTCACGCCTGTCTGGCAGCGTCGCTACCACCCAAGGATGGATTTCTGCTATTTAGCGAGCTTCAGCGAGCACGCCAGTGTTTCGTGCTGGAGTCGGAACTGCACGCCATCTACCTTGTGACGCCCTACTCCGTTGCCTACCAGTGGCAGCAGATCGATTGGATGGACTTTCTTGACCTGTGGGAAAAGTTACCGAGCGCTTCGAAGCGCGTTGGAGAGCTGGTCGGTGTGAAGGAATCGTTCATGGTGCGTGCGATGCGCGGAACCGCCAACCTGGACTACCGCACGCTGCAGATACACAAACGCTTCTACACCGCACTTGCTCTGCTCGATCTGGTGCACGAAGTGCCGCTGTGTACCGTGTCACGCAAGTTTAAATGCTGTCGCGGATTGCTCCAATCTCTGCAGCAGGTGGCATCCACGTTCGCTGGCATAGTGACGTCGTTCTGTGCATCGCTTAACTGGACGCTCCTGCAGCTACTGGTGGCGCAGTTTCGTGAACGACTATTCTTCGGTGTTTCGCACGAGCTGCTCGACTTGATGCGCATACCTTCGCTGAATGGGCAACGTGCACGGTTGCTTTACGACGCTGGTATAACTGGGCTGGTACAGCTGGCAAATGCCGAACGGCTCGCGATCGAAACGATCCTTCACAATAGGACCAGCTTTGAAGCGGAACGGGCCCGTGAGAATGAAAACGAATACGAAGCAGAACGGCGTAAACGGCAGCGCAATCTGTACATAACTGGCCGAGCGGGCGTTACCGTGGAGGAAGCGGCCCGGCTACTTATCCAAGAATCGCGAACCTATTTGCAGCTTGAGCATGGTCTGGCCAACCCTAGCTGGTTGGCCGAAGCTACAGAACCAGATGTACCACCGAAATCAACCTCCGGTGATGGTGATCAAGCCAACCGATCGTCGGCAAAGGCGGAAGAACAACTCTCCAGTCTGCTGTTGTCCGATGGGGAATCATCAGCCACAGCAGCGGCTCACTTTCATAACTCACTACTAATGCCGGGAAATGCACATGGAGAGAGACAGACTAACATGCAGAACGAGAGCGCACGAATGACGATCATTGACCCGTGCATCGATATCACCCCATATGAACAGTTCCGACGGCTCGTTGCCGCTAAGGACGCCGTAACGATCGCGTTCGGGGTGGAGCAAGAAACAACCATCGCGGGCAAGGGTAGCATAGGCAGTGTTTTACGTACATTCGAACCGGTTATCACTGCCAATAAACCCTCACGCTCGTATGCTTTCGACGACGGTCTCTATCTCGCCGGGATGTCCATTGCACTGCAAGATGACGACAACGTACGGGTGTACTACCTCGATCTTCAGACTGATACCGGTATCGATCGTGTGGAAAGGGAACGTTGGATTCGTACTTTGTTCCGTAGGGAGCAGCTGACCATTACGATGCTTGACGCCAAGGACCAGCTGAAGATCGTTTACCGATCCGGGTTGCTGCCGGTCACCGAGGGAGATGAGGTGCTGGCAGCGACGGTGCAAGATCCGCGGGTAGCTTGCTGGTTGCTACAAACAGATGCAGAAACACTAACGCTAGATGCGATGATCAAGCAGCACTGTCCCGCACTGGAACAAGCCGAGCTAAGGTGGACGGGGCAACGTTGGGTAACGCCTAAGTGGACCGGGCACGGTTTGAACCATCACAGCCCGTTCGATGCCAGACAGCGGTGAGTACGTTGTTTGCTTTCCGGTGCGCCGTTACTGGGAAACAATTTGTGATAAACTTTTGTCCGCTTTGGTCTTGTTGTCCTCCACAGGAGTGCCGTTGAATGTCTGCTCATTAGCGAGCTAATGCCGCACGTTACTCAGCGTCTTGGGGCTAGCGGGGACGCACTGCCTGTCTGCTTTACGTCGCGCGAAATGCCCGTCCAACTAGCACTGGCACGGGCCGAAGTGGTTGGATTTCCGGTCGATCGCGAACGGCTCGGGGCTCTGATAGCGCGTCTAAAGTCGTGTCGCGATTGCATCGCTGAAGAAGCACGAAAGCTGAATGGCAATCAGCGGCTTGACTTTGGTTCATCACGTGCCGTTGCGCAAGCGTTGCGATTGGGAGGAGGAGGAGGCGATCGGAAGCAGTGCCGTACGGTACGCCAGGTATTGGAGCGGTTGGAAAGTCCGCTGGCGGCGCTAGTGATAGCGTATCGCAAGATAGAAAGCAATCTATCCCGCACCATCGAACCACTGTATAGGATCATTCGTCCTGGCTCGAATCGGGTACATGGACGCAGCTTTTGTTTCACCTCAACTGGACGAATTACGATGCACGAACCCAACCTGCAAACGGTTGTGAAAGACTTTACCGTGCCATGCGGACTGACGACTGTGGGAGCGGAGGGTCTGTTCAGCTGTCGCAGTACCTTCGCATGCGCTGCCCCGGATCAAACGGTGCTTCTTTCCGCCGACTTTTGCCAGCTAGAACTCTGCATTCTGACCCACCTGTCTCAGGACCGACAGCTAGTGGCAGCACTGGGCGCTGGCAGTGCACGGGAACGCCAAAGCGAGCGTAGTGATGTGTTCCGTGCGCTGGCAGCTCGCTGGAACCGCTACGAGCGAGAATCGGACGTGAGCGAGGAGATGCGCAATCGTACGAAGGCTATCGTTTATGGTGTAATCTACGGCATGGGTGTACGTGCGATGGCGGCCGAACTGCAGCTCGACGAGGATGCGGCCCGTACGCTAATGGAGCAGTTCCATGCCACCTATCCAGAGATCCGGCGCTACATCGACCGGGTCGTGCGATTGACCCGTCAGCTGGGATACATTGAGACGCTTACCGGTCGGCGCCGCTATTTGCCGGCCATTTCCAGTGGAAATGCTCGAGAACGCGCCGAAGCCGAGCGGCAGGCGGTGTGTACAACGATCCAGGGATCGGCTGCTGACATTCTAAAAAACGCGATCGTACGAATGAGCCGCAATCTGCGCAAATATCGCAATGTGCTAGAGCTGGAGCGCATACACTTCGTACTGCACATGCACGACGAGCTTATCTATGAAGTTCCTCGCAATCAGTTGCATAAGGTCGCCAAAATACTGAAATCCAGCATGGAAAACTGTGCGAAACTAAGCGTACCTCTGAGGGTGAAATTAAAAGCCGGCCCTAGCTGGGGTACGATGCAAGAGTTGACGATAGAAAAGTGAGCAACAAAACAGTTAAATTGTTAAAATTCTTACAAAGTAACGCTTAACTAAGCAACAGTGTAGACCCGATATGGATTGCCTTAGGAATAAACAACCCTAATTGCCTTAGGAATAAAGTACCCAAAATGGCCACCCACATCGTCACCGATATGCCAGCGCAGCAATATGATAGTTTGTAAATGATCCACTAAATGCATTTGTGTGCGTTTAATATTTCCCAACAAATAATGCTATAAAGGCCAATGGTCAGAGAGAGCTCGGCATCAGAACCCCGTCAGAAAGCAAACAGCTCGCTAGTGTGCTACGTGAACAACTGAGTGCAACAGGCCAAGTCATACTCAATCAGCAAAGCCGCGAGATGTCGGACAAGCAACAAGCCAAGGCAAATGCGATTCGCACCGAGATAAGAAATTTGCCCAGCAACGCCTCCGATGCACAGCGTGCAGCCGCCGTTCGCAATGCAACCAATAGTGTTAAGAAATAAAGTGGCTTACAGAGAACAATTCTGTCACAGAATGTTCCACTAATTAAAATTTCTGTTTCATTTGTATATTTGCGTCATCTTTTCGAAGAAAATCTGAATACAGCGGACCTTCGCGCAACAAATCTAATCTGTGCCAGAAGGACTCAATCGTTATGCGGAAGCCACTCGTTGCCATATTACACATGAGAAAAAAGTTAAAAAGTTGTTTCAACACATTTTCCTGCACGAAAACAAACTCGATTAAATCGTTAAGTAAAATCGTCCACTGTCTGTCGAAATGGAAAAAGGTATATATTACAATGATATTTGCGCAGATTGCGGCTTATTCGTACGATCGCGTTCTTTAGAATGTCAGCAGCCGATCGTGGTACACACCGCCTGCCGCTCGGCTTCGGCGCGTTCTCGAGCATTTCCACTGGAAATGGCCGGCAAATAGCGGCGCCGACCGGTAAGCGTCTCAAT